>JAGDQP010000447.1:0-62894 GCA_022664845.1 Lepisma saccharinum | reverse complement strand
TCAAGAGTGACACAAATATAAAATTTACTTCAAATATCCATATTAAGTTAAACTATATCGCACTTTGATGAACGTTGTGACTTTTAATATCTTCTCCGATCACAACCCTCAAATTCCGGACTTCTCTAAAAACTAATATCAACACATCTTGCCTCAAAAACACGATCAAAAGGAACTATCATTTTGCCGCACTCACAAGCAACAGACAGGAAAGACACACAGAGGGAGAGAGTGTGAGTGGGGAGGAAATTAGTTCTTTCGTAAATGAAAATATAGAACGATATTTCTGGATTTTATATAAACTCACTAATGTAGTCCAGTGGAACAGTGTCAGTGTTCTAATTATTCAACCTGACCAACAGTGGTTCAAACCCTGTTCTTGCCAGTGATATTTTTACAAGGCAAAAGTGAACAAAGTAACTTGTAAAGTAAGCAGAAAAAGAAGAAGAAGACGATTAACGAATATTGGTTGGTCACAAATACGAACACGTCATTGACCTGAGGTGTTCATTTTTCTTGTATTCCTTTAACACAGTACAACTGTGACATGTATTCAGCAGGTTTTGAAATAGTAATGTGTGGTGCAGTGGTTCCGTCTTGACTTTCTGTTCAGACAGCTCGGGTTCGATTCCCACCCAGAGCGCTACTTTTACGCCTAAAATGAAAGCGTGAACCATTTACAGAACTTAATCAGATAATCTTCTCGGGTTAAAGAGAGAAGGAGCATCACTAGCTAGAATAAGAAAGCAAACAATGTGTTTGCGTTTGGTCTTTAGGATCATAATAAATCAATTTAGTTCAATGTTTTCATTGATCTTTCTCTTCATGATCCTCTTATTTGTGTGTGTTTCTCTGTTACTAATTCCCTCTCCCATACACATTGTGTCTCTACGTGAGTATATGTGTGTGTGTATTTATTCTATATCTGCGGATTATTATAAACATTAGTTTATTCGTTTCGTGAGGAAAATTGCCTTGTATTATTTCAGTCAGGAGAGACGACTATCCCAGAACCTCCCGATTACTAAGCCAACCCTGTATCAACTGAGCTACGGTCACTTGATCGATCTCGGTCGTGTTGACCCGGCACTAAGAAGCAATATTCCGGTTAACAGAGCGACATGTTTACATATTATACTCGTTGGGTTAGCATCTTATTTATAGCTTTTAGACACATATGGATAACTTGGGGCTTAGGTTGTGCGAAATGCGGTAGGTAGTCGGCCAGGTCTTAAATTGAAGATACCATCCCGGTACGGAATACAATGAAAATATCTAAGTCGGGCTGTCAGCCGCTGGTACCGAACCGAAGACCCCCGAATACGAAACCCACGCTCTACCAAGTAAGGTACGACCGCGCTCGGAACAAAACATACTTGTATTGATGTTTATTACATACACACACACACACAAATATTTGTCGGGAAAGAGAAATCATAATTTATCTCAGATATTCTTCTTATGATGCTCAAAGATCCATTATCTTATCTTTTTCTGTTGAATATATATAGGGAGAGAGAGAGAGAGAAATTACATTTATTAGAGCTTCGCACGCAACATATTGGTGTATCTTGCTACTAACATTTTTGTAAATGATAAACGTAAATAACATCTTATCAGGAATTATAAAACGTAAATATTGTGCCCCGATTTTAAGAACTGTTAGAAACAGATGTTTTCTCTTGTCTTTCGTGTATAACATTAGTGTTCTATGGAATACTCGATTCATTAAGAAAGAAATAATTACCTGGCAACTATAGGTTTCAAAGTTCATTTTCGTTTCTCCAAGTTCGGTAAGGATCTTTTCTACTGGACAATTGAAATTACACTTTTCAGTAAACTTCAACTAGTGGCCCACCTAAAATACGAATAGTGTTAGGTTTCCTTTTGGTGTTTGAAATTCTACTTGCTTAAGTTTTTCGTTGTTTGCTACATACTACAAGAAATCATAAATATCTTTCCAGAACCCAGGACATGTGATAATGTTTTCTGTTAAAGAAAAGAAAATTTCAACCCTTGCTTGCTCACTCACACTCTCTCAGAATGACACACCGCCGACTCAACGTTAGTTGGGTGGCCTATCTTCTTGGCTTACAGAAAAATCGTGTATAACAAAGTCATGTGAACATAATTTTGGCCATGATAGTACATGGTATACTAACAGAGAAATCAGCGAGACCTTGTTGTCAGTATCATAAACAAAAGAAAGCATAGGTATAAACTTCACGAAAAATTCGGGAAATGGGATGAAAAAATAAATTTAAGAAAATTAATTTTTCGTTGCTTCTTTTTTACCCTAAAGTCCTGAAAGGGCCTTCAGACGATAAGAAAGGTCAATTCCTTATAAACCTTTGCCGATTCTTAATACATCATTTAAAAATCTATCTTTACCAGTCAAGGGAAAAATTTGAAACTTTCGTGGTCCATGAACGCAGTCCGTGGTGTTTATCAGTTCGCGCAATGCCCCTGTATTATTCTAATAGATCAGCTAATAAGACCTTGTAATTGACATAAGCTTAAGAAAAAAAATCAGTATGAACTTCAAGAACATAACAAAGTAGCATAAAAAAAAAGAAGAATTAGGATAAAATGAACATTTTGTTAAATATACTCGCTCTTTTCCGGTCTAACCACCCTTCATCATCATTTTAAAATGTTCAAAGAAACTGAAGAATTCATAACAAAAATGTTGATCTTGGGTGGGGGAAGTGGTCATTTTTGTATGAAAAAATTCACATACAAAAGATTTTTATAAAATCATTTTTATTATAAACTGATGAAAAATTGAGATTCAAATCAAATAACAGGCTGCAGCTCTGAAACTACTACAGCTATTGAAACAAAATATGTTTTATTTTATAACCTATATATAGCAGATTGTAACAGTTTTTATTGTATCAAAAAATTCGCAATCAATCGGCAATAATAAATTATTTTCACTCCGCGTAGTGATAGGTTCCTATATGTTATCCGCCCGTAACGTCACTGTCGCAAAAACCGTTAGAACATGATTCTGAACTTCGGAAGCGTCTGATGAACATACCTTCTCACTTACTCTGTTGTACGTACCTTGCTGCAACCGTTATTGATACCAGAATGTTATTATCATGACTCCCAATCCCATGACAATAGGGTCTTGTTTCTCTGTGTTCAACCGTGCGTCCCACTCTCGGCAGGATAGTCCCACACCTGTTTTTAATGTGCACTAAACAAAAGAGGTAAGAAAACACCAATACGAACGCTTCAAGGAATTGTTCAATATGTTCTCCGTTCCCGTTTATTGTTAGCCATTTTGCGTTCCAAGTCACGCCCAACCTTCAGCAAATTGCTAACTGGACTGCTAACATATGCGGTGTAAATTAACATGTTACCCATTTACAAGAGCGACGTATTGACGTTTGGTACACAATTATAACAGCCCTAACTTCGTGTTGGTTAACGATAGAGCAAAAATAGGCATACCATTGGATTGGTGAGAACATTTGCTATTAAAATGAGGTGTCGCACGCTATGCTTTCTAGTTACAAAATTTGTGTCTGATTCAAGAAGGCGGAATTCAAGATGGTCGCCGTCACGTTCCCCCTTATCATAGACATTCCTCTCGACTTCATATATATCCACCATGTTGTTATTGACTTACTATCATTAACACGCAGTTTAGAAGGCGTCGCATTGTAAGGGACTTGTGCACAACGGAAACATAAGCAATTAATATACCTGTAACATTTTTTACTACCTGCGCATATATTAAAACTAACGTCGCCATTGTTTTTCTGATTAAATTCTAGTCCAAAATCATGTTTCACATTACCTTATTCCTATTTAAAAAACAATCTGAATTCAAGACGGCGGATTTCAAGATGGCCGCCATCAAGCTCCACCCTAACGTACGACTTCCCCCTAGGTCTAGTAGATTGTTGTTATTCACTTTTTCTCATTAACACGCAGTTTACAAGGGGTGGTAATGCACTTATTATTGTTCACTTGCCGACAGTGGTGAGCGACATTTCAACATGCAATTTCGGGTATTTCCAGTTCAAAAGAGCAGCTGATTTTTTGTGTATGGTCTTTCTGTGGGATTTGCTTCCTCTGCGTGATATTTTACGGTAGGTTTCGATATGAGCTCATTGTTACTTCCCTTTTCAGTCAGGATGGTTGGCCGCTGGAATCGAACTCATGACGTCCCGAAAGCTATACCAACGCTCTACCACTGAGCCACGGTGGCTCGGTATGAAATGTGCTGTTGAAAAGACTTGTTAAATTATTAGGAACAATGATGATGATGATGATGAGTGCTCTGCCCGAAGGTACCTCATGACCTGAAGATCCCAGAGCTAGGTGAACCGATGGTGATTTGCCATTGCCTTCCATCGCATGAAGATGACGTCCTAAGGACGGGACATACAGTTTAATGTGGGTTCCGAACCACTTGTGTCCCCGCTGGGAATCGAACCAGGAACACCCTGATTACACTATTAAGAACAATAGAAAGAAATGTAACATCGCAACAAAAATACATAAGAAACGCTTCTTATCGGTCACTCTGGTCGGTAAGAGGAAAACTCGTTAATTCTATATACCTGAAGTCGGACACAGTAATATACTTAATAGACTCATTGTTTATGATATAAAGTCAAAACAGAACATTTGAAAAGCTAGAACAAACAAGGTCGTTTTTAGTTTTATGACAAAGACTTTTACCCTAAATTTAAAGACAGTCTTCTTCATTCGCAAATAACTTTTCCGGGATCTTCTACACTAACTAGGGAAGCCAGTTTCTTTTTTTATCTCTATAATGTCACTTTCCATACATGGTAGAACTTAAATATCAAGTTAAAGCTGTCCAAAAACTGGAGATGATTTTATGTTCATTTTAATGACATACGTCTTGTCTCAATTTATGTGAAAATTGCCGACTACTAGTGTATATCCGACGACCGGTGCCCATACCCTATTTTCAATTTTATAATTTTCTTTGTAAATTTATGCAGGTAAACCGTTGGTTGTATAAATTACAGCATTAGTATTTTGTGTGTGTAATATTCATGTCACTTGCCTTGAATCCCTAATACTGTATAATATTTTTTAATATATCTCTAATGTTTTTTTATATATATATATAAGTTATTCGTCAAAGTATCAACATTATATTTAGCAAATAAACACGGGGATGGCATCTTGAACGTAGGCCCTGGCCGACAGCTTCCCGAATCCTTTCCCCTTCCCTCCCCTGAGTCTTAGATACCTAAAGGCCATTAATAAAATTTAAAAAAATATCAAAATAATATTTTCTGAGAACAAAAATAATATTTTTCAAGAACGTTTTATATGTGATTTTTATATTAAATTAAACCTTATACTGATCAATTTAATTAGGAATTGTTTGTATCTTACGTGTTGAACTTAACTAAGGTGAACTCGAATGCGAATTTTCAGTTGTTTTTCTTCACAAGAAGATCGTGCGTGGCACATACAAATGATATAATTCCAGGCAGCGCACGGCTCGCTGTTTCCTTTGTGCCAAACAAACAGAGAAACAGTTAAATATTCAACTTGCGCCACGCTAGGTCCTGAAAATTAAATAAAACCCACGTAGACGGTGGCGCCAACCCTGCCTCTAGTGGAGTTTTATAACTATGACTTTATTGCACCAAGTGTCTCTCCATTGCAGCCCTCCTTGTCTTTGGTAAAAGAACCAAGTTCATTGTATCCATTTCAATATACCGCCTGACCAACGCCCCAAGATTCCCCTTTTCAGATGAAGTTCGGAAAATAAAATGAAATGGCACAAAACATGCAGTAGTTAAATAAAGCTAGCCAATCTGACTTCCACTGCTTCTTTCCTGAAATAAAACGTGCAATATTTTCCATTTATCTTCTTCGCATTTAGTGGTGGTTTCGGCGCATTGGGTGTTCAAAGTTCAAGTTGGTTTGCCAGCTGTTGTGAGACTCTAAATAGTTGCCTGTGTGTATTTTAATTTGTATTAGAGTGTTTCTGCGTGTGTGTACATATTGTGAGTGATAATTACCTAAGCTGTGTGTATGATAATTTTTAAATGGGTTGGTCAATTGAGGCTTTCCACTGCACACCACATCATCAATTTTGATCCTCAAACATTTTAGGTAGGTCAAGCAATTTATGTTATTGTTGAATTACCTTTCGTGCAACTCGCTGTATATGTTACTCTTTTAGTGTTGTGAACCAGTATAGTTTCTGTACGTTTGAGCAAAATTACGCCTTAGTACATTTTCTGTAATAGGTCTACAGTAGGATTGGATTTACATGATCCCCTCACTCAGTGCTCCTTGCCCATTTCTTTATCTCCATTACTAACAGGATTTCAATTCCATATATTTATTGCCTTTAGGCATCTCACAAGTCAGGCTCAGGCTGGGATAGGACGGGGAGAGGATATTGGAAGATAGTCGGTCAGGGCTTATTTTGTAGGTACCATCCCGGTATTTACCTGGTGTAACTCAGGAAAAGCTTAGGTTCGGATGGGCGGACGCTGGAATCTTTACCAGGACCTTCCGTTTGCTAAGCCAGCGCTCTAATAACTGAGCTACGGCTGCTCGGCAATAAGATCTCAAATTTCTTGCATTTAACACGGAACGAAATATTAGAAACGCAAATGTTCCACCGATTATTTTCTTTCTTCATTTCCCTTCATTCACTTCTTTTAACTGACGCAATAATAATAATATCATTCGAGAATGTGCATCTTTGAAACCTGTCATCTTGCCTAAAGAGCTATAAGTTTCTAACGGCTGATTTTGTTCAAAGGTCTACCATAGCCTACTTAATATTTCCTTAATAAGCTACGCACAAACGATAGCTCATTACTATAACATCTGAGGACAATACCAGTGCGATTAAATATGAGGAGTGAGCTTTGCTATCCAGTTATAATTTGTAAATTTGTAACTACTATGTAATGGTGTGATTTTTGTTTATATTTTTTTCTCCATTATAGCAAGATATTAAAAAACTTAAATGTAAAGCCATATGTTAAAAAATATCAAAACGATGAATGTCTGTATGGAGTGAAGTGAAATAGTGCGCATTCACTCTAGGCGCAAATAACAGAATTATAGGTTTGAAATTGGTATTTCATCTTATATAATTTTCCGTAGGCCTAACTTTTTTTGTAAATTAGTACTTTATTTTGTAAATGTAATAATGTTATGATGCAAAACGTTTTCCTTCTATAAAGAGAGTTTGGAAACGTTTAAAAAAATTAGCAGCATTTTAGAAATCAATCCTATGTTCATAGTGAGGCGTACGAGTTTTCTAACGTACGAAAATATTTTGTGACAAATACGTTATCCGTCCAAGATTGCTATAAAAATACAGTGTTTAAAGCATATTTTTAATAGTCGCTACCTATTTTTAAAACCGTTTTAAACATTCTATTAAAATGATTTTGTTTTAATTTTTATTATTTTAATTTTAAGGCCTTTAGGCAGTTTTGGCTAAGGTAGGAGGGATGATGATAAGATAAATTGGTGGAATGAAGAATGTGGGAGGAAAACCGGAGAATCCCCAGAAAACCCTCGCACAAGGTGTTTGTCTACCACAAAACCTACATGGCATAAGCAGCGATCGAACCGACGACTTCTAGCACCAGAGGTGATCGCTTTACCACTGAGCCACCGCTACCCGCGAAGAAAACATAATTCTCTGTATTAATAAATGATTGTAGCATATTTTGCAAACATTCTTACCAGAAGGTTTACCTTCTGCTAATATACCTACTTGACAACAGAAAAACATCTCCACTATAGCGCACGCAGTTTATGAAGCAATGATACCCATTCCCCATGCCGGCCCCGACGGTCAAAGTTGCTAGTTCGACTTTTTTCTTGTTCGCCAATTCGGATCTTCCATGCTTCGGATTACTAACGTCCGGATTATCCACGCTTTGGCCGAAACGAATGGGCAGCTGGTCATAATTATAAATTTAACCAGAAATGCAATATACTAAAATAGTAAATATACAGATGTAAACAAATAAATAGACAAGATAATGTTAATGTTGTATAATCGCATGTTAAAAATTGCAGCGATAAGTCGGGTGCACCAGTTGCATGTTAATTGTTCTACCATTATGCTATGGCTGCACCGATGACTTCTCTGGAGATGTGATATTATTTTTATCTTGAGCAGCTAGACCATTTAATCAAGCAGAAGATTGTCAAATATACAGGAGAAAGATGCCTGAGAACCATAAATTACAATTCATATTCAACAACTAACTGGTCAGTAGGAAGTATCTTTTTTTTTTCAGTTACGATCTTTACTTGCGAGCCAATGACACAAACTCCTAACATAATAAATGAACTTTATTTGGTAGTGTGGTCGGGAACGGACAAATTACTCGAGAATGAGGAAGTGATTCTCCCCTTTCATGTAAGTTTTTAAATCCGGAATTTCTGTATCCTTTTTCACTAGTCAAATGCGCGAGAAAAATGTATATGTGTGTGGGTGGGGTGGGGGGTGGGCCAACTGTCCCCTCTCGCCCCCCATTCGCCGGCTATGTAACCCTTCCCTTTCCATACTGTATATTCTTCCGCTAAGTAGTAGGCCAGGCCAAAAAATGAAATCGAAATCCACCCCTGCAAATAAGGGATGTGATCCAAATAGTTTAACAAGGGGCTATAGCTAGCAAGTCCTTTCAAACGTCATTGAACGCAAAAAAAAAAAATACACATACACACGTTGTGGTGCATAAGAATACAATAAAGTGAAAATATTATTCGTGGTATTGTTATTGCATAGCGATTGAAGAGTCACATATCTTCCTTATAGTCAATAATGGGAACTATGTGAAAAATATAACGACTGCTATAGGACTGTTTAAATTAGAATATTTGTGAGTGGGTGCGTGTGTGCGTGGTGAATGCCAAGTATTCAGTGCGAAATTTAAAATATTAATGAATCAGTATTATTACAAACATGAATCTTCTCGGTATTATAACAAACATGAAAAGGGGAAACATCTTCAAAAACAAAGCAGATTCCAATCAATGTATATTCACGGTTGAGGCCAGAGCTCGAAATGGACCGAAGCAAACCGGAACGCTGTTCCGGTTCGTGAATGTCTGGGACCTTCCTGTTCCGTCTCGTCAATATGGTAATCATAGACAAAAAAAAGAAGAATAGAATGTTAATGAAGGTAAAGCGTTCCGTTTCATGAAAATTTCCATTTCGAGCCCTGGTTGAGGCAAATGTGTATGTGGTAGTGTTTGGTGGAAGGGGGATTAGGAAGCGATTCTGCCAGGAGTTTCACTTTGGGGCCGTGTAAGTACAATTTCGCAGGATTTCTATCGATTGTTAAATTAAAATTTGAGTGTGTGTGCTCGCGATTCTGGGGGTGATATTTCCCGTTGGGTGGTCTGACAGAATCCTTGGGGTTGGATATTGGTGTGCTTTTGTTTGATTCACCGTTTACAGATTTATATAATACGGAGCAATTTTCACAGGTTCTATTGCATTTGGAAAGAATAAAGGCAACTTCGTTTCCTTTATGTTTGTCGTTCTCGACATTGCTATGTTTGTATTGCATTTAAAAGATTTTGCTCCCATTACTACAATCAATTGTTCTGATCGAGCAAAAGCAGTGTCCATGCTCTCGGTTTTAATTTCAGGATTCTAGATGATCATGTACAAATTCTCAATATTTATTCCCATGATGGTGCTTTCATCATTAACGTTAAAAGCCAATCAAAGATGTGTTTGGGCGAGCAACAGAAAATGAGCGGGAAATCCCCGCTCAGTGCCTGCCAGCTGAGCCAATCTAGCACTCCTTGAGTGAAAACAACCATGCAGAAGATGCAAAACACAAGCACATACACATTTCGTGACGTGGAGAAAGGGTTCGCAAACCAGTGTGTAGTACTCCGCTTGTGATTCCGCTATCAAGTTAAGGTTGCGCTCAGTTATCTCGGTATTCGCCTGGTGAAACTAAGTGAAAACCTGGAAAATCTCAGTCAGGCTACTCGGTCATGGTGTTCGAACCTATGTGCCCACCCAAGAAATGTTATATACTCCAGGATAGATTATTATATACCTATCCTATGTAAATACATATATGGAGACTAAAATGTGGACCAAGGAAAATGTGATATGAGGCCGGCAGGCCTAATTTCTCCCTCCCTACGACAAGATAAAAACTCATACACCTGGAGATATACTAACTAAAGAAAAATATTCACTTTGAAACTTCGCGCACACTGTAAACCTTCTGGATTGAGTCGGTTTTCTACTCATTTATCGTGGTTTGCCGAACAAAACGTATTTTTTTTTTATTTATTTATTTTACATGTTCCTTCAAAATGTTATCCAGATATTTCCAGTTTAGGAGAGTTAAATATCGGGATGTTCAGAGTTTAGATTTCAGTCTAGTGGTATTACACGTGACTATATGATTATTCCTTAACATTCGTATGGAGTGCAGATCAAAATTATCATGAGGTACTGATTATGATTTCAGAGCAGTGATTCCGTCAGACTTCCCCCTGTAGGGGTATCATCCCTTAAAATTCTCCAGAAAACTCAGCAGCTTTAAAAATTTTACGGTCAAAAATCGAGAAAAATCGTGCAAAAACACCACTACACCCTCCCAACTTTGACTTTACGCCCCACCAAATCCTGGCATAGTCTTTGTTTCGGGGGTGTACGAAAATCGCTGATGCCATCATAGTTAATCGTGAATAATGATCGTGTGAAAATGGAGCAGTAAGAATCAAGAGATTTATGAAATTTCAGTGGAAGGTAGAATATTATAAACGAAGAGAATTCTAACATTTCAATTTAATTTTAACTTCAATAGGAATCAATGACTTCTGCATGAAAGAAATAAAACACAAAAATGTCTTACCAATTTATGAAACGAAACTATGCACAAATCTGGCCAGGCTCGGGGTACTTTTTCCAATGCCCTAGCCCAATCCTAAATGCTTCCTTTCCTTCCTTCCTTTTGCTGAGAAACCACAGGAGTTAATGAAAGGAACCTTGGAAGGAGTGTAGAAAAGGAAGCATTTTGGACGTACACTTGGCGAATATAGCGACAAGCATTAGAACCGTAAACAACTCTGCAGCGGGTGGTGGGATAGGAGTAGTGGTTGTGATATCGTTGGCAAACAAACCCAATTGAAAAAGCACGAATAATTAGAAACGCAAACAACTGCACAGTTGTACTCGTTTTGCAAGATGCTTTGATCGCGTGAGCTTTCCCCTCTCCTTCGCTCGGGGGGCATTGCACGATTCGTACTTTTAATACAATGATTTACATGGTCTTATTCAATGAAGCCCATTAGGGGGCAAAGGGGCGCTTTCCCGTCCTCCTCTAACCGGAGAAAATTATACTATCACTAATATGGCACAAACTGTGGGGATCATGTCAGTCAAAAAAAAAGAAGGCAGTATGTATGGGTGGTCTTTGCCCTAACCCCCCCCCCCAAAAAAAAAACGTAACATGGACGCTCTTGGTCATATTCCTTATTCATTGCGTGAGACCAGTGAGTAGGTCTTTCATTACAATTGCAATTCTTCACGTTCTTCTCTTTGAAAGACTTTCCAGGGAACAGCTACACACAAATGTTTCAGTGCTTTTTGTAAGTTGTATTATTACATAAATCAGCGAAAAGGTTTCAAAGCGTTCCAAATGCAGTGCAAAAGAAATGATACTAAAGAAATTATCAACAACGTAATGCGTGCAACAAGTTGCTGGAATTTTTACAGAGTAAATGCATGTTACTTCAAATCAATTTTGTGACATTTTCTATTCCTCAATAGGACAATTTATGTAGTGTGTTCAGTAAACAATATGAACAAGAAGGATATTCCTGAATATCCGCATATCCTGTTTTGATGGCGGAATACAGCTGCACCTGTCATTATTAATGCACATTGCACATAAGATGGATACTGCTCACCGTTGTCCCGTGGCTAGGCTCGTGAAATTCTTTAAAACTCGAAGCGGACGTAGTTCAGTTGGCACAGCGCAGGGAATCCGCCAGTAATTTTTTTGCGGGGGTGTAAAGTGAAGGAGAGGGCATGCACGGCTTCTATCGATTTTTGACAGTATACATTTTAAATTTTAGAGCTTTCAAGAAAATTTGGGGGTAACACCCCACAGGGGGTCTGGCAGAATCATTGACAGAGCGTTAGATTCTCATTCAGGAGGTCTTATGTTCGATACCAGCGACCGACCTTCCTGACAGGTTTTTCTACGCATTTTCTTCAGTCACATCAGGAAAATGCCGGATGATACCTTCAACTTAGACTCTGGTCGACTCCTTCCCTTCCTGACCATCCTGGCTGAGGTATTTCTCAGTCATGCCAAGGAAATCCCTGGATGGTACCTTCAACTTAGGCCCTGGCAGACACCTACCCGCAGCCTTTGCCCTCCCCTGACCCATGCTGAGCCTTAGATGCCTGAAAGCAATAATTAAAGTTCGAGTTCGATCCTCACGGGCGACCATCCTGACAGATTTTCCAGGGTTTTCCTCTTTACTAATCGAATACCGGAATGGCACGTAAGTAAGATCCTGACCGCTTCCTTTCCCATTCTTTCCTTTACCATATGCCGGTCCGATTGAAAGTTGCTTAAAGTTATACTTCAATTCAATTCAACAAGAGGCAATCCAACGCGATATTTAAAAAAAAAAACAGCAATACACCAGATCGTTTATTGTAGTATTTTAATATCTTGTACAGAAGAGCAGAAGAGAACGGACCGCACCACATACAGCGCCTTCTAAGAATAGTGCTTTAACAAAACTTCTTTTGATTTTGAAACTATCATCCCCAACAACGCAAGATGAGGCTTACCTAAAATAAATGCTTTCTTCCCCTGTAAATTTTCTTTCTTTTTTTTAAAAAAAATTAATTGCTGCAAATAACAACAAAATCGTATTTTGAACAGAATCTTTAAAATACCACGAGAGAATAAACAAACAATGAAAGGAACGACTGACTAACTCCACTGATACAATGGAAGGAACAACGGAATGCAAGATGCTAATCCCGCGGAACTACCCTCCCCACACCATCGGTTTCAACGCGAGGTCACTTCCTCCCTGCGCAATGCTTTCTTCATCCGTCAATTCATAGGTGGCGCTAGTCTCTACATGAAACAATTGAACGCTAAAGGGTATGAAGGATGGACTGCATATATCCTTGGCCGAAAGAGGCAAAAAAGGTCACAAGGAAAGGAAAAGACGTTATATGATCAGCCCTTAAGATGGCCGATCTTCCGGTAGGAAAAGAATTAGGAGATGAAGGGTGTATTTAGGATGCAGCTCCTGTCCCACTCTTTCAGCCGTCCGGTTATTTAATAATAATGCGTTTTCCCACATAGCAAAATGACGTCCCAGGGATATCTGACGGATCTCCTGGCAGGATATCGGGACGTCCGTAGGACGTCCTGTTTAAGTCCCGTTTACATCCATGGGACGTATGGGAGCAGGGACCTATGGGAGCAGGACCATTCTGACGGTAATGGGATCTAAATGGGACGTCCCAGGGACGTACTCTGCTATGTGGGTTATTTAAGGCAGTGGCTACGCGCATGTCCGACGTTCGCCGTTGCCAGCGCTTACGTAAACGTCAACAATCGATTTTATTCTTTGGCCATGTGCAATGGGAAGTGACGTTGGAATTGTATTTTGATTCACGCTTCACGTCTGCTCGACGATACAGGAGACAGTCTTTGAACCATGATAGTGGTATACGTTTTAAATGATACGTATGATAATCAACAAATAATGTTGCAAAGTGAGGAGTGCCTCAAGTTTGGTAATTTTTTATCTTTCAAGAATATGAAGAAAAGAAGGAAGAGACTCATTTTATTCAATTCTGGAATCAAACGTCGATGATAGTGAGGCTCGACGTAACGGTCTCAAACGTAATATACATGAAACTTAAGAATTATGAATTGACTATATAGATGCATACATAGCAGTATAAGGGACATGATCTAGTGATAAGCCTCATAGTCAGAGGTGTGTGATTGGATTGAGCTGTGCTATTGTACCTAATCTTGTAGCTACTTTGTGTTGTATCGTACTTTTATTAGTTTAAGGTACGTTTACACACTCCAACCTTACTTGAACACGAATTTGTACAGCATTTTCGTACATATTTTCTTCTATAATTTACTAACTACAGAAGTTATTATTCACTACGATATGTTTAATCACACACATATATATACATACAAAAAGAAACATCTAAAAGAGACTAAATAATTTGCATGTGCTGTCTTAATCAATTTACAATATTACTGCTGACATTGTTCGTAGGATGTAACCAATACTATAACAACGTTCATTGTATATATATTCATGCAGATTTTTAATATATACTCAGAAAGCAAGCAATATTTCCGGTACATTTTAAAACCATTTTCGTTATTTTTGAAACAGTTTCTTTTCTGGAAAATGATTAAATTTTAAACTTATATATATATATATATAGAGAGAGAGAGAGAGAGAGAGAGAGATATATTCTTTCATACTGGCAGGATTTTTAAGGCCAAGAGGTTATTTTGCAAATATTTCCATCAATTATATATATTTAAAAAATAAAATAAACAGTTCAGATTATAATTATATATTCCAGTATTGTTTCAATCTTTTCTTTCAATGTGTTTGGAAAAAAAATGCATGCTCATGTTCTCCCAACATTTCCCTACATTTTCATCACTCCGCAGAAACAAGAATCTGACTACTATATCATCAATGTCTCCCAAAGTAATTGCATTCGAGTTGCCAAAATTTGCATATGGAAATACTTTGACACTCTAAACGCTATGGAAGAAAAAAATTAAAACTTTTTCTTCTCCCAGCAGTATGTTTGCTTGTTATTTTCCTAGAATTTGAAAAAAAAAATAAGAAATGGAAATAAATTCCCGGGGGGGGGAATTTATACACCAGGGAAAATTCCCTGAATATTCCGATCTTTTATTTTCCTCCCACTGGGAATATTCCCACTGCCCATCACTATCCATGCCTTATGATAACGCAATACGCGATATATCCAGTGATGTGAGCCGGGTAAACACCCAGTGGTTAGGGTATTTATCAATGGGTATTTACTCCAGGCCCAAATAAATGCCCAAAATTAGGGTATTTATGAGGGTTTTTTTTATTGCAGTTTTTTTGTTTTAATAAAGTATAAATTAGGAAAGTTTTTTTAATTAAACACATTGCTTTAAAAAGACTCATTTGAGTAATTTGTATGAGTAATTCCACCCCTGAGATGAAGGAAATATTCCTTGATGATCCTGTATTTTGGGTTCAGGTTGAAAAGATGTCTCCTATCGTCGAATTGATAACTGCGATTCAATCAAACACTTCGTTGATCCACAAAATCACTCGAAAATTAATGAGTTGTAAAAAAATTTAATGAAGCAATTCCAGTGTCTCTTCTTCAGAAAGACGAGCAGAAAATAGTGCTTTCCAAATTTGAAAATCAGAAAGCATTTGGTGTAAGTGATATTCATTTTGCTTCTGACTTGTTAAACCCCGCTGCACAGGGTTGCAAATTAACACCCGAAAAACTAGTCGATGTAATTAGTCCAGTGCAATTAGGCATATTTCCAGGTCTACCTAGACATTCAAAACATCAAAATGAAACCTTCTGCAACATATAATAATACTTCCCCTTTATTACCCACAAAAAGTCCCAAAGAATACCGCGTGGGGTTTAGAGGTTATGACCTCATCAATATGGCGTCCAGGTGCAAACGCATACTTTTCCTTAAACGATAATACCTTCTCTCAGAATTAATATACAAATTTCGTTCTTGAGCCAAATTGAAGATAATGATTAGTCTCAGTAATTTAAATTGATATGGTGCTTATATGCTGTCGCCATATTTAGATATGGCGGCTGTTATTAAAAGTAGTAGTTTAGCTCCTTTCCCTACATAATTTTAATGGCAAATAACTATGGGTTTATGGAAAAGTGCTACTCCACAGGAGAGTATGACTCAACAGCTGTTGTGCCTCTTCCACTTGTGAACTTGACTCCCAGCAATCCATATACATATGCCTCCTGTATACTGCTCAGGAAGTAGAAACGTATGGGTAAGTATATACAATGGTCACATCTGATGAATCGCTTTACGCCAAAACTTCAGAGATAGTTTAGAGCGCTCCTCCAGAAATTCCTCTTAGAAAACTTGTCATTCACCTTGGAGGATTTCATGTTTTTATCATTCTTGAGCTCAATAGGACATATCATGGCTGGAAGTGGTTTAGAAGGAGTGTGGAATACAGTATATACTAAGAATAGCATAGTTCGTATGATGAGTGGCAACGCTTATGCAAAAGCTGTCCGTGCTATTTACATGACTGAGGAAGCTGTCATTACGCTTTTGTTGCAGATGCACGACACTTCCCCAACTAAGGAAGAGCTTAAAGACCAGTTACAAGTTGCCGGCCGGGTGGCCCAGAGGTCTGCGGCGGTAGGCCATCGGCTGGAAGGTCCCGGCAGGGACATGGGTGTGGATTTTAACAGTTTAAGAGCGAATCGTGACGGACCGAAGTCCAAAGTTACTAGACTGGCCAATATAAAAATAAAGTTTACCAGTTACAAGTCTCTTGTGGAGGGCGTTACTCCCTACTGTGAGACTCTGGAATCTCTACCAGTGAAGAACTTCGTTGACAAACTGGAAGAACTACTGGAAACTACAAAAGAGAATCTGGCCGTACTCAACGCTTGTGGATTCAGTTCATTGATATTGTAGAGATTGTATGATTGTACGAGCAGAGGGAAGTGGAGACAGGTACTTGCATCTGCACTGCGTTCAGCTCATGCTTTCGTATCTTCACGCTGCCGGTCACCATAATTATGCAAAGTCAGCTCACTTCTACCTGAAGGAAATGCACAAATTTCATTCTACTTTGCCCGAGGATGAATTCAAGAAGTTTGTAACACAAGGTCATTTTACCATTAGGCGTAGTGAGAAGTTTTGGTGCGGAATTTGGAGTTATTTAGCAATTTTGAGCGATCATAACGCTTCAAAACTGTCAGATGCAGTCCAGATTTTATATTAATATTTCATATTGTGAAAGAATCGGTGAAGTAAATTTTTTCAATTTCGACTGACAGACTAAAATATTAATTAACCTGTATAATAATACGAAATTCAACTGAATTATTAAATTCTTTTATGGTTCTAACTTCATTTAACAGTCACATAATGTAATAAGTGGGAAATAACAAACAATACATAGTATATAATTTTGCTGCTTTGAAACTAAGAGTGCGAGCTTATTATCATACAAAATATTAATATCATTTTCCTCTTATCGTATATGTATGTAGGTTCATGAGATATATTCTGTTTGGTAGAAACATACAAAGTAAATATTAATTAACACATTTCAATGATAAGATATAACCCACAGCAATTTATAAATGAGATATATTGACACGAGTATTATTAAAGTTCGATACAGTTAACAAACCATTCCTTTCATGAATTGGCACTCAAAGATATCCATAAGAATTTATATAAATGAGACAATTGATGACTTTATCTGTTATAGTTTATGTAAAAAAAGGCAATCAGAAATTTCGTTATTTTATATTAATTGATGTTATTAATGGTGTGCATAAAATATCAATAAACATATTTTAAAACACATTTATAAACCAATACATGTATATTTCAACATCGAGGAATAATACAATACCTGCTAAAAGATTGTCATATATTTTTTCAGTTATATATAAAGGGTGATAGATTAATGCCTGCAATAATAATTGAGGACAAATTCCTAACATTAAATCAAGAAGAACTTTCAGAAATTGCGTTGTTTTGGATATAGAAGTGTTCAAAGTTAACGCAGCATATTCATGAATGGAGTTATATTACGACATATATTAGCTTAAGTGGTATCTGTTGGAGAAACTACGAACTATTTGAAGTGTAGTTGACCTGACCGAATGTGAGTCAAAACGAGTAGAAATAGGAGCATAAATCCAAAGAAAGCACACCAGATATTAAATTTCATTATAAATTCCTCTATATAATATATCTAGGAGTCAAAATGCGTCAATTAAACATTGGCACACACGTCTTTGGGATATTTGTTTTGTTATTGTCATTGTAGACTGCAAAACACTGAGAAGTCCGCAAAAATTGCAGAAAAATTAATTGTGTTTCGCAACTAAATGTTATTCCCATGTTATTTCTTCTTAGTCTCAATTTATTAAAATACGCTGGCAAGGTTTATACACGATATTTTATTACGAGAGCACACAGTATCCTTTACAGAATTAGCCTATTAATACCTCCTCCACATATGCAAATCAATGCTATCTCTCAGACGAGATTTAGTAGGTATTGATTCAAAAATACAATTTTGAATTTTGCATACACTTATACGTAATACGGATTTTGTTTCACCGCTCTGCGCCTCTGTATAACACAGATGCCCTATGGTGACGTACTTTAACACATAGCAGAGTACATCCCTGGGACGTCCCATTTAGATCCCATTAACGTCAGATTTCTCAAGCTCCCATAGCGATGTCCTAAGGACGTACGTGGGATAACTCTGTGGGCAATACAAACAATTCATCCCGTATGGAGGTCCCCTGGATGTCCCCCAGAAAGCCGTGCGGGATTACCTACCTGGAATTTCTATAAATTAAATCGACCTTACTATTATTATTATTTAATTAATTATAACTATACGAAGGATATGCCTTCGTATAGTTATACAAAGGATTAATTATAACTATACGTCCCATGGATGTAAACGGGGCTTAAACAGGATGTCCTACGGACGTCCCGATATCCTGCCAGGAGATCAGTCAGATATTCCTGGGACGTCATTTTGCTATGTGGGTTTGATCACACTATATATATATATATGGGGCGGGGTTTGTTGGTTAATCTTTTTATATGTGTAAAATAGCTTGGAGCATCCCATCTACTTCAAAGCGTAGTTTCTACTTCGATCTCTGCATATAATTAATAAATCATTTCGATATATCACCCTGTGGGGGGTGTCACCCCAAATCCTCGAAAGTACTCCCAAATTTAGAAAATACGGTCAAAAACCTACAGAAATCGTGAAAAACTCCACTTACACTCTCCCAATTTCTACTTGATACCTCCATCAAACTGAAAACCTGGGCGGAATCCCTGTACGTAATTCACACGCATCTCTTCGCTCAAAATAAGCAACACTCATATCAGGCAAGAAAGGAGGAAACTTTGTTACTTTTTTGTAAAGTGTTATTTAGAGCAGATGAAAAGCTCTCATGTGTCTTGACTTCATTTTAACAAAGTCGTGACAAGATCGTCAAGAGAAATTTTCTTAACTTCTTTCCGTTCCAAAGTAAAATCATTAATTAGTCTAGTCTATCATCGGAAATTGATGACCAAAGGTAGCTTTTAGTCTTTTTAGAACAGAAAAAATAATTCGTTAGAGGCAGTGGTGATCTGCAATATGACAAAAATTCCCAATGAAAAGCTAAGAATAATTAGCCGTTTGACGAAGCCTTCTTTACTGTGAATAGATCATATTGATCTGTGTCTTTAGGTGGACATCAGTAAACAATCCGGATTCCAATCAGGCTACAGGTAGAAATCTTGCATTTGGTGATACTGGGACACACTTGTAGAATAAAAAACACAGCTTAATAGTCCACAGAAACTCAATCAACTAACTGACGACATTCTGCTTGATGTCACAGACAAAGTAAACAGTATGGTGGCAAAACACTTATAACGAGGTGATCCCACAACTTGAATCAAAATTTGATCTACCCATCGAAATATGCAAAACATACTATTTCTACATTGAAGCCACGAAACAGAAAACCAGAGCAAATAGCACTGGACTTCCTCTGAACAAAATAATTTCAGCTCTTGCAGAGAAAAGACAATGTATGAACAAAAATTAAAGAAACGAAAGCTCTTGTTAAGGCCAGCACACCATTTCTGGAAAACCAGAACTTGTTGAACAAACGAATTTCAGCTTTCAAAACACATAATACCTCACATTAACTCACCTTCGGAAGTACAATATTCTCA
This sequence comes from Lepisma saccharinum, assembly GCA_022664845.1. Classification (NCBI taxonomy): domain Eukaryota; kingdom Metazoa; phylum Arthropoda; class Insecta; order Zygentoma; family Lepismatidae; genus Lepisma; species Lepisma saccharinum. The sequence goes on along the minus strand of JAGDQP010000447.1, from coordinate 42,831 downwards.
AACCTAAACCAAACCTAGAACTTTAAATTAACTTAAAAATTATTATAAAGAAAGCGTCTTAATCTGATCTGCTCGGCAATTCTGACTCCTGCAACATAGAGACCCTGGGTGCCCTGAGATAAAACATACATTCAGGGGAAAATATTAACAGATTGGGTTAAAGTTAACCCGATAGAACCTATCTGTTAGGCAGTACACTGCCAATATTGATACCAAAAAATAGTACTGTGGTTTACACTCCTGCTTACTACACGCACTCAAAGTTAACAAGTGCGCAGAAAATTAAGACACAGAGACAAATCCAAAGTAAAATAAAAACGGATATTTAAAAAAAGGAAAAGCTAGACATTCTTAACAGAACAGGCGGGCACCAAGCAAAAATATCAGATGATCCAACCGAATAATTATAAGGGGAATAATAAGCAGTAGAAAAACAGCAAATCCTCTAGAAAATTATATACGCCGCTTACAAATGTTTATCAAACCAGTACAAATTAAGGCGTGTACATTCATTTATAAAACCTTCGAGTCACTACATTTCAGCTAGTATGTGCAGAAGCGGAACAATGAAAACCAAACTCTTTTAATCTCTTCTAAAGATATACACACGAATAGGCAGACCAAATTACTCCTCTTCTACAGTTATGCCCAAAACGTTCACATACTTAGAAAACCCATGTACCCAAAATAACATAAAGGTGACCGTTCGACAACCCAACACTTCTAACCTCTTCTAAAGATATCAAAACGGATAGGCAGACCAAATTACTCCTCTTCTAAACAGTTATGCCCAACCCGTTCATATACCGAAAAACCCATGAATCCAAAATAACATAAAGGTGGCCGTCCAACAACCGCACTCCTCTGTTATATGCAAAGTTAGAGGCACAATCCTCGTAGAGATTCATGAAAGGAATATTTGGAACCCATTTTATCAGAAATCGGTCGCTCCAGTCACTAAAATTCGACTGACTTAGTTTAGACATTAACAACAATTCAACAATGATCAAAGCACTAACTGTGAATACTTATACAATAACAAAAGTGCCATTAACAATAATGAACTTCAGAATACGGTCGTATTGGTGCTTTTGAGTACAAGGGAAGTATAAACACTAGCCAACCACAAAACAAAGAAACATCAAGTATAAGCCCGACTTATGACTTTACATGACCGGATTCTGCGTCAAGAATCACTAACAAAAACTAAGGTAAACAAATTTATAGTCATTGGCTTCACTAAAGGGGGTTCCTGGAACCCAAACTGGAATGAGAACACTGATGATTCCGGGAAGTCGGGGTTTCATGTCTCGTGTCAAAGTAAGTTCCAAAATAAGCAAGCCGGTAATGTATTCTTCTTCTTGTATGAACAAAAATCGTTTTTAAAGGTAGTCAATCTCTATTTCACTTTTCCTTTAACATTTTTATTTTACCAAAATTCACTAACACACATTGTGTAGCACTTTGCAAGTAGTTGTTTTACTTTTAAATTTAGTTCCGAATTTCTAAATAAAATCGAAATTGAATAGTATTTTTCTCTATTTCTTAGTGTGTTTTCGTGTCGGTTTAGCTTGTGCTTTTAATTATTAGTTTACGTTCTGCTCAAACTATATTCTGAAACTCATGGAGAGCAATTGCCCCTTCTTATACCTAAACGACACCAGGTTTTCTCAAAAGCCAATAATTCAATATCGAACTTGATGTAGCACCATCGGCACACTGAAGTACCCTGCTACCTGAACGAAGCACTCATGTGCTGCTTGATTGGGCCCTGTGATTCTTTTTGGGGGCCTGTGACAGACAATGTCACTCCTAGAAACAATTTTGGTTGAGCTCCGGGCTCTGGAACGAACTAGGATATCGCATAGACGTGTACCGTGCGAGAAAACGAAGTCACATCGAACACTTGTGAACGTGTTTGAAACTTGGAGTTTTCGTTTCTCAAGTAACATTCATTATTGTTTATATACTTTGACACAAACTTTTCAAACCTTGTATTAGAAAACGCGTTCTACCTTCAAGAGTTTTGAAGTTATTGCCTCTGGTACTTTTTTATCGATTGAAAGAGCCTCGCCTGTGTGAATTCTAATATACATTTTCAAGGTTCTACCTTGAATATATTTATACACACATACGTCGTATCAAGACTACATTCCTGTGTGAATTAAAATGTCCCTTTCCAACTTACTTTTACAAGTATGCTTATATTCGCATAATTTACATTCAGAAGGAATTTCACCTGTATGAGTTTTGAAATGAATTTTCCAATTACCGGCTTGACTAAATTAATATCCGCAAAATTAAGGCTTATAATCCATGAGTTATTGCGAGTTTTTTCAATGTACTTTTAACAGCAAATTTAACGCCGCATAATTCATATTCATAAGGCTTCTCCCCTGTATGAGTTCGCATATGCAACTTCAACTGACTAGGTCAGACACATTTAAGTGCACATAAGTCACATTGGAATTGCTTCTTTATCTCTCCTGTGTGAGATCTTATATGGGTTGTCAAGTCACTTCTACGAGCAAATTTAACGCCGCACATGTCACATTTAAAAGGCTTTTCTCCAGCATGAGTTGTGATATGTATTTTTAAGCTACTCGCAACAGTGCATTTATATGTGCATAATTCACATCGGAAAGGCTTCTCGCCCGTATGAGTTCTGATGTGATTTTTCAACATAGTTAAAACAGTACATTTAGATCCACATAGATCGCATTTGAAAGGTTTTTCCCCTGTATGAATTTTCATGTGGCTACTCAAGGCACTGAGTCGACCACATTTGTATGTACATAATTCACATTGGAAAGGCCTATCAAAGGTATGAGTTGTCATGTGGTTTCTCAAGTTTCCGCTTGTGGTACATATATATCCACAAAGCTCACACTGAAAGGGCTTCTCCCCTGTATGTGTTCTCATATGTACTTTCAAGGCACTGCGTGCAATAAATTTGTATGAGCATAATTCATATTGAAAAGTTTTCTCCCCGTATGGATTTTCATGTGAGTTTTCAAGAAACTTCTACAAGAATATTTATATCCACAAATGTCACACCGGAAATATTTTACGACAGAACGGGTTTTCGTGTGCCTTTTCAACCGACTGGCGGTAATAAATTTCTTGAAACATATTTCACATTCAAAAGGTTTCTCCAGAGTATGACTTCTCATGTGATCTCCCAATGTAGCTTTAGCAGTGCATTTATATCCGCAGATGTCACACTCGAAAGGTTTTTCCCTTGTATGAGTTTTCAAATGCATTGTCAAAGCACAGCTTTCACTACATTTAAAGCCGCATAATTCACATGCAAATCGTTTTTCCTTTGTATGAGTCCTGACGTGCCTTTTCAATGCACTTTTCACAATACACTTATAGCCGCATAAGTCGCATTCCAAAGACTTGTCTCCTAGATGAGTTTTAATATGATCTTTCAAATTAACGAGCATAGCACATTTATATCCGCATAATTCACATTCAAAAGGCTCCTCGCCTGTATGAGTTCTAATGTTTCGTTTTCAAAGTACTAGCTTGAACACATTTATAGGGACATAATTTACATTGAAATGGTTTATCGCCTATATGAGTTCTAATGTGTATTTTCAAGGTACTGGCATACATACATTTTAATGGGCATAATTTACATTGGAAACGTTTATTCCGTACACAAGTTCTCCGCTGTGTTTTCGAATGACCGTTCTCTTCACATTTATAACCGCAAATCTCACATTTAAAGCGTTGATTTACTGTCTGATCTGTGGAGTCGCCTCTCAAATTACCGCGAGATGAAACTTGGCTTTCGCACAACTGCCGTTCAAAAATCTTCACGTTAGACTCACTTATCGTTTCAATCTTTAAAGAACATGAATTTTCACGCCCAATTATTGTAATGTTTCTTTTCCCTCTTAATTCGTTTTGTATTCTCTGACTCGTATTCCGAGGTTCCATTTCACAAGAGTTACTACATGATTTGCTTTTTCTTCTAGGTTGCCGTTTCACTTTTCCAGATATTGGAAGCTGTTGACTCACTGTTTTTATTTCATTACCAGATTCACTTACTTTTTTCACTTCATTACTTTCGAATTGAAACTTATTTGCATTTCCACAAACAAAATCCACTGTTGTTCCTTGAGGCTTAGAAGTAACTCCGTTTGGTTTCATTTCTGTATATTCAGAAATATTTTCAACTAAATATTGGCAGATAATCTCTTTAGTGGCTTTGTTAATTATTTCATAAACAGGTGAGGGAGTTAAATCATCTTTCCTCTCCATACTTGCTTGTAACATATCATTAACAGTTTCTATTTCATTGTAAATACACGATGGAATTTCTGCTTTACTTCCTTTATTCGATAATAGGACACCGAATAATTCTGAGGCTGTATTCCACAAAGGATCGGAAAGCCCTTGATCATAATTTACGTTCTGTTCAAATCTATTTATATTGTCAGTATGATACATAAATTGTCTGCTGCCACCCTGATAAACAAGAAATACGTTACTTACCATTACAGTTGTAATTGTATGTCTTATTTATAAAAGTAATTATTCGTATTAAACAAATATTTAATATTTACACGATCATATACTAGGTTAACTATAGATTTCACTTGACCGACGACTATATGAGACAAAAAAATGAGTGTGCTCCCAGTCTTCGTCTGAACAATTCGTGCTAGCGCTTGTGAAGGTGTGATTGGAAACTGAAATGAAAAGCTTAGTTGGTACACATATACCTAATTCTACACAAAAAATATACAAACACTTCCAGTATATCTCATTATAATTATGCTTCCAATACAACCTACACTGTCGCGTCTATTCTCTCTCGTTTCCCTCCAGCCTTAATAGCACAGTTTTCCTCTACAAAGCTCTTGCCGGAATTGACAAATCTTCCCAAACTAGCCATTAGTTTAGCCATAATGGGACGGGCCTATTACCCGTTATGACTTACTTTCTAACATTTTAATTCACAATTGGATAGAATTATCATTTTGTAGAGGGCTTAATGTGAAAAAAAAGTCTAATCCGATAAATGCTAGGAACTTGTAATCATTTTAAACTCAAATGAACCAACTGGCAAAATGAAAAACTTAGCTTTTGAGGTGCAACTCTAACTTCGGAAGAATGGCCTACTTTCATACAATGAAAAATTAAATCAATATTCCTCGTAAAATCATAAACGAATCAAGAATATATGATTATGTTGGAAGCTGATCTTTCTGAAATGGGTAGATATTTAAAATATCATGAAATGTCATTGTGTTAACGGTACTGCCATTCTAGTATAAGTGTAATATTTTCAAAGAAAAGGATCGCGATTGATTAAAAATTTAGAATCGATATCGATTACATGAAACAGCAGTGTTGCAAAGTGTAAATATATAGAATGCAATTTTAAAAAATAACATTTCTAAATATAAAACCTGGCATGCTTTATTCTTCATTCTTTGTATCACTCTAGTTTGTTGAATTTTGAATTTTATTTAGAGTGTTTAGGTATCAAAGCCTCAGACCACTTCAGTTCGTCTCTCATATCATACTTAATCTAATCAATCGATACCAAATACAAAATAAACCAAAGAAAAATTGTTGAAAGAAAAACATTTTTATAAGTTAACCCATAAACTTATGTAGATCTTTGACCTCACAAACAAGTACGGGATAACATGAAGTAAGACGTACGTGGAAAATCATAAACGGTCACCATCAACAGCAATAATCTGTATCGAACGTTCGGACATACTATTCAGCGCACGGCAATAGATCTCAGCGGAACGCGAAGCAAAGAAGTCGCAAAATGTGTATCTTACGAACTATTGTCTTACGAACCGAACAAATGGTCATCCGCAGGTGCAATATCAGAAAATATTGTGAGATGTAATAATATTTCCAACCTAAGTTGGATAATGGTGTCATCGGTGACCATAACATCAAGTTGATTCTTTTGTGAGGATGACTCATTTGCGATTCACAAACACTGGCTTAAAAGTTTGAAGTTTCTCATGAAAACATTTTAATTTTAGTTCCAATTATCATTCGCATTCATCGTGTGCCCAGGTGGAAGCAGTTCGCCCTGAGAAGTTCACCAAGCACAAATCATATAGTTATGTTGTTGCAGCGCTAGTTGTTGATTGTTTCAGTAAGTTTTCATGTAAAGCCAATGATGAGGGCGCTATGGAATATCGTAAAGAATCCAAATCACATCGATCCAGAAACGTATCCTTCTCGTAGCCACACAGCAAAGAAACATAAGCATTTACACGTGTCAATTTCTGAGCCGGAATCAATCCATGTAAGATTCGTCGTTCCACTTTATATCATTTCCCACGCTGATCCTGTTGTAGAATGGTCTCTGCGCTGCAACTGTTTCTCAATATCCTTCAAATGTTCAGCTGTACTGACCACAAACAGGCGTCTATATAAGAAAAATCACTAAAACACTACCTTTCTCTTATCTTACATCGGAACGAAACGTATGGAGAACGCGTAGAATTCGAGCATGTGAAATTTCGACAGAAAATTAGTACTTGCCTTTATATATAAAGTTGGTATGTATGTCTACATATTTCAAATACTAATATTCATCCTTTTATTATGATAATTTAAGGAAAATAGGAACTCACGAAATAAACCACGGACCACATGTGAGATAAATTGTAATAGGAATGATTATGAGACTGAAAAACAGTTCTACATACTGTTGTTTGAGGTGAAAAAGTTATAATAATATGAAATCACTTTTATGTTTAAAAATTACGACTAAACTTTCTCATCGCAATCGTATGAATTTCCTTTTAAAAGGTTGTTGGAAATAGGAAGATAACTCGAAACCTGAGTTCACTTAGAACATGAGGTCTCTCTCCATTGCGAGTAGTTTCCTAAAAGCATATAAAGCTCCAATTCCGAATTTTCGCTATGATCTCTTACAAAAAGCAACCACAGGATAAAACATTAGAACTATCCCTCACCTATAAAGTCGTCGGGTCACATTTTTTTAACTACTTAATTTATTAACCTTATTACTTCTTTCCAGCAGATTATAATATGTCCAAAATTACCCTTTTCCCCAATAAGGACATAGCAACCCCATTGCTCAACACAGTATGTACTGATTATTTTTGCCTTAAGCATGCACAGCTAGTAAGGCAAAAAGTTTTAAATTCAATTTTTTAAGTTCATTAAATGCACAGCATTTTTATGTCATGTAAACTTACATTTTTTTGGTAAAAACATAGGAAACAAATTACCGCTCCAAAGTCATAGATCTTTAGTTATTAACTTAAATGTACTTTAGGTCATTGTATTTATTTCCTGTAACTGCAGCGTTTCACTTCAAATAAATTATTTGCTTCAAAATAAGATAACAATCCTTTGTTCTAATTATACGTTGTTCCATCGCTGAATATTTTTCTGTACTGTTGTGGGATATATATTTAGGTCTGTTGTTTTCGAAATGCCTGTATATTTATATTCTAAATACTTATTAATCATATCTTTGTTTTGTTACTTGTAGTCACGTTCCACAAATAATTGGGCTTTTAGTTCTTTAATTTATTTATATAATTATAAAAAATGTGCGTTTCTTTGATAGAATCTTTCTCGATCTTTCAAACCTGATTCATTTTTAATTAGGCCTGCATTAGTTTTTTGATCTATTTTTTTTACTCTTTCTAAATTAATTTCTCTTCTGGTTGCTTTCGGTCTGAGAATATCATTTGAGTGAGGAAATAAGATATTCAGTGGCTTTCCTTTAAATATTCAACATCAAAAACCTGTGTTCGAATCAGATCAGGTAATTTGCTGTTCATTATTTGATGCTCTTTCTAGATTAATCATAAAATTAATCCTTTCTGTAATTCCATGCTGCTTTCAACTCATAATTTCTTATTCTAGTCACTTACTTCCTTTTTAGTTGTTTCAGACGTTTTAACCTTCAGATATGAGGAAGAAAATAATAGTGTTGTCAGTCCTTAAACCTAAGGTAGCAAGGCTCCCCAGTAGGAACACTTTAATTGAACTCTTTCAAAGATATATGTGATAATATATTATATACCCGTAGATGACCTAAAAGAACTAGCAAAATTTAAAAAATATAATGTTTACAAACTACAAAAAGATGTAGGTAAAACTGACAATTGGTGTAAAATGGAATTTAACATTCGTAAAACAAAGTACAAACATTTTACATATAAACTAATTTTACATATAAACCAATATAAACTACTTATGTCGTCAGTAAATACGCATATGGCATATGCAATGAATACAATTAAAGCCCTTGGTATTATGTTATGTTGGTATTATGTTTTCAACAACAGGTTTGAACTATTATTATGGATTACCGTAAGCTGGTTGGTTTCATAGTCAATCAATGGTATGAGAGTAGTAGTATACACGATTATGTCTATTTATACAGTATAATAATGTAATCGAAAATTGAACACACATACAATAATACGGTACAAAACAAATATAAGAGCAATTTCAAACATGTAGTACGTACAGGATTATTTTAAGATTATGAAATGTACATTAGTTACTGGTTGGATTACTGTTGTAAATAGAAAGAAGTCGTTTTCTAACTTCGCTTTTTAGGAAATAATATGAGCCTTCGTTTCTTATAAATTGTTTATTTTTCAATGCAGCAATTTGTAACACTGCATTTGTAATACTAACGCCTCTTTCAGCAAGAATTACTTTCATATAGGTATTTAAAAGGAAATACAACAAATTACACTCTAGACTACAAATATCTTTGGGATATATAAGATATTCCGTGCTGTCAACTTTTAAAAAATCATTTTAAACAATTCTTCCATACCGTATCTGCTCCAAACTTAGCTTAAAAATGATTCGGCACAATAGAGGAAAGTTTGAGCGTCGCTGACCCCAGTTGTCAGTGTTGCCAGCTTATTTTAAAAATGAACTTATACAAATGCCTTTATTCTACACGTGCGCATTAATTTACAGTAAATGTGACATACATATTCATTAGGTACTGGGACAGGTCATACAGGCACAATACTCTGTCAGGGTTGCCAAACGATTAAAAATTAAATTTGACATTTGTTACCGTTGGACGTATCCACATTGATATAAACAAAATTTCGCATGCGCCTTAGTTACTACCACTGTTCATTTGGGTACTTCCAGCGACGCAGTTTTCAGTCTTGCAAACCAGTTTTACAAAATTAAATTTTATTTGCTTCCATATTGTTGAGCATATTAGGAATAAACTTTATATTTACGTACTGGAACGCATCATAGAGGTACTTCAGCTCCCATAGTTGAGAGTGTTGTCAATCAATTTTAAAAATTAAGTCCTTACTACTCCCATTCAGTTTGACGTGTCCGCACCAAGTTTGAGTATACATATTCGACACAATCGAGACATACTTTGGCTATTGCCTGTATCCAAGCAGTCAGCTCTAGCGTTGCCAGCCTAGGTTAATTCCTTTTTCAAATGCTCCGATAGTGTTCAATGGCGTGTTATTTTTATGCTTTCAAAAAGTGCGGCGGAGCCGCAAAATCTGGCTACGCTATATGCTGTGAAATATTTCTGAGCCCTATTGCAACAGGAATTTATCCGTCTTTCGAAATATGCATATAACATAAAATACTTTTAGACTATCTCTATCTATATATTTTCACAGTATAGGACGGGGCTTGAGGCCCAGAACATAAGGGAGTAATGCCATCAAGTGTTTATGGTGAATCACAATATACTAATAAAAGCAAACATATATCTTCACTTGAATAAATGCAGGTTGTTTCCCGCGATTTTGAGCTAAAGATAATTGACTTTTGCGGACGGTAATGATCAAAAATAAATGTCACCCTTGAATAAAACTGTAATTAGAAATTAATGTATTGTATATACGCAATGAGAGCATATTTCGGAAAGCATTCAGCTTTTTAGTTTGGGGTAAAGATGTTTTTAAAGTTGTATTATCTCTAGGAACTTAAGTTCTTTTTATAATGCACAATATTTATTCAATTTCCTGGAGATTTATTAGTATTTTATTATAAACTATAGCAAATAAATTTAGTCCATATGTCCTTGGTTAAGTCCTTATTTTTGTCAGAGTGAAGATACAAAAAGTAGAGCCATATGGCAGTGAATGCATAATAATTTCCACCATTTGCCTCGTAAGGCTGCAGGGAAAAAACTATAGTAAAATAGCAATAGCTATAGTAAATGCGAAGAGTGTGTGCAAACTAAACTCCAATCCTGATGATTACATATTTGCACTGTTTGCATTTAATACTTCATGCATGAAATACCGAAATATTAAAAAATGAAAAAGAACTCAAAAAATATCTCACAGAAAAGTTTTTACTACACTAAGTTGGATACAATGATTCTGAACATACTTTCAGATTTAAATTTGCAATATCTCTCTACATCAGTAGCTAAGTATCTGATCAAAACATAAGACTGACCGGAGAATATGTCTTTCTTCTGAAATCTGATTTCCAATTGTTCTTGAATATATTTTAAATCTCTTTAGACAACTTTGGATCAGCCCGAATGCACGATGATGAATTTTTAGAATAAAAAAGAAAACGGGAAAACAAACAGAGGCCGTTTCTCCACAACAAATCTCATGTGGTAAGAGCTAGAATCGCACCGAGCACCCTACGCACTAGACTTGAGCGGTCTACTAGTGATCCACCGCGGTCCTTCCAATCCTTCTGCTCTATCAAGCGAAATAAGACAATATATATGATTGCTAATTTCATCGTGTTTTATGTCCTCTTTGTGCTACTGTGCTCATTCTTGCCATTTATGAACTGTAAATCATGAAGAACTTGCGTTTCGGAGATTCCCTAATATCCCTCGGTCACACCGTGCGAATATGTATGTATTCTTGATATTAATATAGAGAATGTGTTTCTGATGATGTGTTTGACTTCAAACGAACCAACATATCGAAGATATTTATAACAAAATATTGAAGGTAGTGGTCACCTTTAGTTTTTACAAACTAACACCAATGCTACCATGATACACAAACATCCTTTTATACCCTGAGAAACCACATAAAAGCGGAAAAAGACTCCAGATAAATTTCAAAATATTCACAAAACTTCCTTTTCTGAACAACTGCGTATAAATTATTTCCTCTTTAGTAAGACCATTCAACTTCATGAGTTCTAACGTGATTCTTCAATTTGCCTGACAAAATTTATATCCACTTAATTTACATTTTCAAGGATTTTTTCCTGTATGAATTCTTGTGTGCCGTTCCAAGCTACATTTGAGAGAAAATTTATCGCCGCATGAATCACATTGAAAAGGCTTCTCTCGCGTATGAGTTCTCATGTGCAGTTTCAAATGACTAGGTCAAGCCTATTTAAAGTTGCATACGTCACATTCAAACGGCTTCTTTACCTCACCTGTATGAGTTCTTATATGTCTTTTCAAATCCTGTTTACGAGCAAATTTACTGCCGCATAAGGCACATCCGAAAGTCTTTTCTCCAGTATGAGTTTTAATATGGATTTTTAAGTAACTTGCATAAGCACATTTATAACTACATAATTTACACTGAAAAGCCTTCTCTTCGGTATGAGTTCTAATGTGCCTTTTCAAGTAGCTCAAAACAGCACACTTATATCCACATACATCACATTCAAAAGGCTTTTCCCCCGTATGGACTTTCATGTGACGACCTAAGTCACTAGCACGACTACATTTATATGGACACAATTCACATTGAATAGGCTTCTCCCGTGTATGAGTTTTCATGTGGTTTATCAAGGATCCGCCTGTGGTAAATTTACATCCGCATAACTCACATTGAAATGGCTTCTCTTCTGTATGAGTTCTCATGTGTATTCTCAAGGTACTGTATTCAATACATTTGTATGTGCACAATGTACATTCAAACGGCTTTATCTCTCCATGAATTTTCATATGGCTTTTCAAGTAACTTCGACAAGAACATTTATATCCGCATACGTCACATTGCAAACGTTTCACTAACGAATGAGTCTGCATGTGTCTTTTCAAGGAACTGGTCTCAGTAAATGTATTTAAACATATATTACATTGAAAAGGCCTCTCCCCAATATGCCTTCTTATGTGTCTTTCTATGATTTCTTTTGAAATACATTTATATCCGCATATGTTACATATAAAAGCTTTATCCCCTGTATGTGTTTTCAAGTGCATTGTTAAGGAACCGCTATGACTACATTTAAATCCGCATAATTCACATCCGAAAGGTTTTTCCTTTGTATGAGTTCTAATGTGCGCTTTCAAGGCACTCTTTACAGTACACTTATATCCACATAAGTCGCATTCAAAAGGCTTGTCTCCAAGATGAGTTCTAATATGAGTTTTCAATTCACCACGTTGAGCACATTTATATCCGCATAATTCACATTGGAAGGGCCTCTCATCTGTATGAGTTCTGAGGTGCGATTTCAATGAACTGTCTTGATTACATTTAAATGTGCATAATTTACATTTATAAGGTTTCTCCCCTGTATGAGTTCTTGTGTGCCGTTTCAAGTTATAATTGAGAGAAAATTTAACGCCGCATAATTCACATTGAAAAGGCTTCTCGCCCGTATGAGTTCTCATGTGTACTGTCAACTGACTCGGTTGAGAGAATTTAAACTCGCATATGTCCCATTCAAACCGCTTCTTTGTCTCACCTGTATGAGTTCTTATATGTTTTTTCAAATCACCTTTACGAGCAAATTTAACGCCGCATAAGTCACATCCGAAGGTCTTCTCTCCGGTATGAGATGTAACATGCTGTTTCAAGTACCCTGCATCAGCACATTTGTATCTGCATAATTCACACTGGAAAGGCTTCTCGCCCGTATGAGTTCTAATGTGCCTTTTTAACCTACTCAAAACAGCACTTTTATATTCACTTAAATCACATTTAAAAGGCTTTTCCCCTGTATGAATTCTCATGTGGTGACTTAAGACACTAGCTTGACTACATTTATATGAACACAATACACATTGAAAACGTTGATCTACTGCATTATCTATGGTTCCACTTTTTATACTACAGGGAGATGTAACTTTGGTTTCACGTAACTGCCGTTCATAAATCTTGTCATTAAACTCACTTGTCGTTTGTATGTTTAAAGATAATGAATTTTCATGCCGAGTTATTTTAGTGTTCCGTTTCCCTCTTGGGTCGTTTTGTATTCTCTGACTCGTCTTCGGAGGATTCGTTTCACAAGAGTTAATACATGATTTAATTCTCCTTTTTCTGGATTTCTGTTTTACATTTCCACATATTAATGCCTGCTGACTAAATGTTTCTATTGCGTTAGCAAATTCACTTAATTTTGTTACTTCATTAGTTTCGTATTGAACTTTACTTACATTTCCACAAGGAAAATCCGCTGTTGTTGCTAGCAATTTGCAAGTAACTGCGTCAGGTGTCATTTCTGTATTTCCAGAAATATTTTCAACTGAATATAGGTATGCAATTTCTTTAAAAGGTGTGTTGTTTATTAGATAAGCTGGTAATGGAGTTAAATCATCTTTGCTCTCCATACTTTCTTGTTTCATAAGATTAACAGACTCTATTTCATTGTAATTACTTGATGGAAATTCTGCTTTTCTTTCTTTATCCGATAATAGGTCACAGAATAAGTCTGAGGCTGTATTCGACAACGGATCGGAAAGTCCTTGATTATAATTTTTGTTCTCTTCATCTCTATTTATATTGTGAGTTTTAGATATAAATTGTCTGCTGCCACCCTGATAAACAAGGAATAGGGCACTTACTATTAAAAATCTACGTTATGTGTCATTTCTAAAAATAAAAATTCGCATTAAGTATATACTTATTATTTACAAAATTATATACTAGAGATGTGTCGTTAACTCTAGGTTTCACTTGGCCGACGAATACATGAAACAAAAAGAAATTAGTATGGCGACAGACCTCGTCGTAGAAAAAATTAGTTGACACAATTATACATACATAAAATGTTATATATACACTTACACGATATCTTATTATACTTCCAATACAACCTACACATTCTTCAATCTATTTTCTCTCCCCTCCCTTCAGCTTTAATAGCGCCATGTTTCCTTTATCAAGCTCTTGCCGGAATTGGCAAATTCTCCAAAACTAGGATTATTATACGATAATGGCTTATTTTCTAACCTTATAATTCAGAATTTGACATACCTGTAAACCGTATCATTCTGTAGAGGGTTTAATGTCTCAAACAAGACGAATCCGATAAATTTGAGGTATTCTGACCATTTAACAGAACTGAACTAACATACAAAAAGAACTCCCTCTTGGAAATGCAAGTGTCAACTTCGGACGAATGATCTACTTTCATATAATGAAAAATAAGAATTAACATTTCTCGTGAAGTCATAAACGAATTATGAATGTATGATAATGACGTTGGAAGCCGATCTTAAGACTTAAGATTTTAATGCTATTCTAAATCTTATAAGAATTATGAAACGGTTTGTTGAATTTAAAATTCCTTTCTCTCATAAGTTCGTAATTGCAAGGACTTTGGGGAAGGGGTTTATTCACGTGTCAATCAGAATGAATTCTGACAAAAACTGCCAGTATACCAGTAAGTCACAAGAGAAAATGAAATGTCGATTCTTTTCGTTTCTTTGTGATAATGTTACTAACAAAGATATCCTATTTCCTGGGGATAAACTAAACTAAACTAGACGAACTAAATATTATAATGATTAAACTAAATTTCTCAGATTAAACTAAACTGTTATTCAATGATAACGCCAAAAACTATAATTGCATATTCCGGCGGAGATATTAGATTCTTCCTCCTCTAGTGCTCAAGACGGATTTCCTAGATGGCAACCATCAATTACTGATGATTTTAATCATAAAAGACTATAATAATACACCAAAATCATAGTTCCTGGTGCAATAGTTCCAATAGATTATCGAGAGGGTGGCTGCCTGTATACTAGGAAAGGTTTACTTCGGGAGTCATGTTGGATTTTCCATCTTCAAATACCAAGGTGGACAACTCAAGTGGCTATCATCATTTGATAACAACTTTCCTAATGAAACCTTACAATTAGGCACCAACGCCATAACTCTAGGTGGAAAAATTCCAAAGATGTGTTTACTTGTATACTAGAAATTGCATATTCCAGCGGCCATATTGGATTCTCACCGCACATGGTCTCAGACGAACTACCCAAACTGCGACCATCGCTATTCCTAACACTTGCCTCTTTACCTATACAACACTATTCGCAATATGTTTTCATGAAACTGCACACAAGGGTGGAG
The DNA here is from genome assembly GCA_022664845.1 of Lepisma saccharinum. Classification (NCBI taxonomy): domain Eukaryota; kingdom Metazoa; phylum Arthropoda; class Insecta; order Zygentoma; family Lepismatidae; genus Lepisma; species Lepisma saccharinum. Next base: position 27,547 of record JAGDQP010000447.1, on the reverse strand, counting down.
GCCATAAACCCGGCCTGTGTCAAAAATGCTTAAAAGCCGTAAATAAAATTTTTAAAAAATCTTATCTTTCCATGGGTGTCCCATTCTCGAACTTTGCACATGTCTACAAATAAAAGAACTTAATTTTCAGAAAGTTAGACAAAAATCGGAGTTACCGTGATTTTTGCTATTCAAGGTCAAAAGGTAAAAGTTCAAGATCATATTGTCAATTTCTTACGGAGGCGCATGTGTTCCATATCAAATGAAAGGTCTCTCCAAGACCTTCACAACGATGCAAGAATGACATCTCAATTAGGACAAACGTTACAAGCATTTTAAGTAACAATGTGACTTCAAATTTCGGGGAAAATTCAAAGTTTGAGATGCAGTAACTCCAGAATTATACGACAAAGGACTGCAATATTACAGTTTTTGGTGTTTCTCATCAGGCCTTTGTAAAAACAAATAATAAAGCTCTGAGATGGTGAGGTAAATTACTGTTTGATCTGATACCTATATAGTATCAATCTTTTTGGGTTATCCGTAACTTTTACAGTACAATTTCAATACGTACAGTTTGCTTGCCAACAATACTCCAAGCCCCAAACAAAAATTAACAATTTCGTTTACTTAATAGGTTTTAAATGTGATGTCTGATGTTTTGCTGCCCTCAACTTTTTCATATCCGGCTCTAAAGTATAAATTTTCGAGCGCAGATTTGGGCCCTATTTCAGGAAGTTTTCACAAAGAACTTTTCACTTTGCAGAAATCTAAGAGTGAAGAATCAATGCACTTCATCAATAATTATACAGGCTTTTAAAAGTGTGTTTCAAGAAACTGTTATCCGCACTTTATTTGGAAAGTTTGTAGAAATATTCAAGAAACACATTTATTCTGCACTCTTAAATTTCTACAAAGCGAAAACTGCAGAGTGAATACTGTTCATGAAACAGAGTCTTGGTTCTATATTAAGTCTGATTCTGCACTTAGTTTTCATACAGGGTGATCCTATAAAACCGTCACAAGGTCATAACTCGGCTAATATTGCTCAGAGATCTATGAAACAAAAACTGAACATACCAAAGTGCATATGAACTATCACCTGGTGATATTTCTGAAATCAGTGGTGTCCCGAGAATACCCATACGAAGGGTCAACTTCAAAATTTTAATGGAAACAGCGCTTGATTTTGCCCCCATTGAAACAATCGCTTAATTGTGAGCAACATTTAGAAGAAACACGTGTCGATACCTCATACAGTTGGGCAGTTAGGTTGAATTTATGAGGGCCAAACCACAAGTCAAATGCTGTAACCAAAATGGAACAGCAAACAAGGGATTAAAACGAAGATAAATAAATGTACTAAACTGCATGGAGCAGACAGGCCAAGGAACACCGAGTGATAGCGTCAAATACTGTGTAATAACAACAATGTGACAAGTAAATAAGACAAATATGTGCTTACCTTAATCGAGGTGGCATGACGTATTGAAAGTCAGGTGTCCATGCCATGCATTATCTGCTTCACAGGTGCTCAAACTGGTGTCCGCCGACCGCAATACAGCGATTAATTCGAGGCAGAAAATTGCAACCACGTATTTTGACGCACAGAAAGGGTAACTTTTTCCAAAAGTGGTGGGAGATGGTGTCGTACTTGGAGCATGTTCGTACTGAACGACGGTCAATTAGTGCATTACATATGCGGAGACAAATGCATGTAGCCCAGAAGAAACTGTGGAAGCTTTGAAAATAATGGCGTACAGGGAATACTCCTACTACATGTACACAGCAAAATTCTCAATGAAAACTGGCGTTACATTAGTCTTCCTGTAATTGAATCCTGTAAATTGAGGGAAATGTGGCCACGGGCAGGTTGTACTGTCAGTGTCAAAGCTAAACTTGTTCGCAACCCAGCAACTTGTCAGCCAGTTTTCTGTTTCCGCAAACCGTTTGTAACAATCGTAGCACTTAGACCAAGCCCGCGTGGTCCAGGCGGTAGGGTCGTGGGTGTTGGAGCGGCACAGGAACGATACGTGGGTTCGAATCCTGCGGCCAGGCATCCTGACTGAGGATTAACCAGGTTTATCCTGAATCACACAAGGTACATGCAGGGATAGTACCTTCGTAGAGGGCCATCACCAATTACCTGTTCCCGTCCTTTCCTTTCCCCGATCCTGCTCTTTGCCATACATGCTTCCATAAAGTAAAAAAGGTCGTAGGACTACGTACGTATTTCCTAATTCGCTATGCAATAAGACCGAGCCAGCGTAGAACAGGTACGAATGTGCTCTTGTGAAAACATTCCGTTGCACTTTCGACTGTATAAGTGAATTCTCTTCTGATAAAAAGGGTAGAGGGCGTGTGAAGTGCTGGAGTCTATGAACAACAGTAGACGACGGATAGGTGCGCTGAAACGTGCATTTATTAAAGGAATTCGCAGAATGAGCAAGCTGGGCAGCAAGTTTAAGTGGTCCTTTAAGTACGAGACGTTCTTCGAGCAGTTGACGTGTTCTAGTGTATGTGAGCCTCTTTCTGTGAATTGGAATTCAGTGCTAATTATCAATTCATATTAGAAATATTGTATTATTGTTTTTACTTGTATTGCATTTATTTTCAAGAGTGGGTAAAGCGTCATAAAAGTCATGCCGTATACAAATGAGAAGGCACTTCAAATGTTAATTACCATGGGGGAATGTAGGCAAAATAGGGATGCAGCTAGACTTTACGCTGTACGCTTTCCACAGCGACAACTAATTTCATACAACTTGTTGCTACGACTCGCAGAACGATTAAGACAGACAGGCAACATTCGTCCCATCTATGGTCCACGGAGACGATTAGTACGAAATGAAGCTGTTGTTATTAATGTACTTGCAGCTGTTTTAGTGAATCCGCATGTTTCCTCCAGCCAAGTCGCACGAGACCGCGGTGTCAGCCCACAAAATGTCTTGCGTATTCTATGGAAATATAAATTTCATCCGTACCACCTCTCTGTGCATCAGGAACTAACTGACGCAGACTGCAATTTACGACTGCAGCTCTGCAACCGGCTAGTAAAGCAATTGCGACAATTGTGGCACTGTGAATCTCCATAATGCACACTATTGGTCCATGGAGAATCCTCATCAGATGCGCGAAGTCAATCCGCAACGTCGATGGAGAATCAATGAGTGGGGCGGCATTATTGGATCTCACGTAACTGGCCCGTGGATCTTTGATGGTAACTTGACAACTGTGAGTTTTCGCGATTACTTGTAACACCATCTCCCACCACGTTTGGAAAATGTTCCCCTTCCTGTGAGTCAAAATGTGGTTGGAATTAGATGTCCGTTCAGCTCATTATACTGCAATTATGTAGGCGCACGTTAAATGATGTTTCCGCAACGCTGGATAGGAAGAGGTTCCCATCCGCCATTTCCGCCACGGTCCCCCGATCTAACTTGTATGGATTATTATTTCTGGGGCAGAATTAAGGACCTTGTGTATGTAAATCGACCAACTACTATTGCAGACATGAAAACACGTATTACAACAGCGTTCAGGAGCATAGGAACTGCCGAACTTAAGGCTGTTGAATACAATTTTCTGCCTCGAATTAATCACTGTATTGCGGTCGGCGGACACCAGTTTGAGCACATTGTGAAGCAGATAATGCATGGCATAGACATCTGACTTTCAATACGTCATGTCACGTCGATTAAGGTAAGCACATGTTTCTCTTATTATTTGTCACATTGTTGTTATTACACAGTATTTGACGCTATCACTCGGTGTTCCTTGGCCCCAGTCTGCTCCATGCAGTTTAGTACATTTATTTCTCTTCGTTTTAATCCCTTGTTTGCTGTTCCATTTTGGTTACAGCACTCGACAAGCCATCTCATCTTTGTGATTTGGCCCTCATAAATTTAACCTCACTGCCGAACTGTATGAACTATCGACACGTGTTTCTTCTAAAAGTTGTTCAAATTTAAACCATTGTTTCAATGGGGGCAAAACCAACCTATTCCCATTTAAAATTTTGAAGTTAACCCTTCGTACGGGTATTCCCGGGAGGCCAGATTTCAGAAATATCACCATGTAATAGCGCATAGGCATTTTGGTATGTTCAGCTTTTGTTTCATAGATTTCTCCGCAATATTAGCCGAGCTATGCCCTGTGACTGTTTCATTGGATCACCCTGTATAAACAAGTGCACAAAATGTTGACTCGCACAACACCTCAGTAGTTGCAAAAGACCTCACATGACTTTCTAGAAACGTCCGGACGTAACCAAGAGGAAAACAAAATGAACTGGAAACATAATCTTCAAAGAGGAATCCCAGAAACAATTCAATATGCTGCTCTTTATTTGGTGACAGCTTAATTTCATTGTTTTGAAACGGGTTCTTTATTTATTTGTTTTCCTAGTTGGAAACCGGAAAGTAACCTCTCAACTGGGAACCCTATAAAAGCAAATGGCCCTTCAAGCTCTCCCAATCTTTATTTTGAAGTTTCCTTTCACTTTTCGACAGGCAGTCGCTTAGCGTGGGAAAGGAATCGAATCCATTATTTTCCATTAAGGGAGTCCAAACTTTTTTTTTAATTGTATTCTCAGTTTTGTCTCGCACTGGAACTGGAACCCTCAAAACTTGAATGTATTCAGAATAGAGAAAATATCTAACAAATAAGCAAATATCGAATGCCAAGAAAAGCCATTTGAGCAGTGATTTAGGTTTCTATTTCGAATCAATCAAAAACGTCTCATCACTGTAATGACTCTATACTATAAGTTCTCTATATGATATTATATATATATCACTCATGTGAGGTACTTATATGTATTTGACTCTCCGTCCATAGTCGGAGGATTTTAGGATTTTAAACCTGATAGGCAAGATGAGATTAGTATTGACTAACCAATCCGGGGGAACATGTATGAAATAGACTCTGTGGTGTTTATGAATACTTGGCTCTGCCTACTACTACAGGAGACCGAGGGATGTATGTAAAGGACAATGTAAGCAAAGAGGGAAACAAGACACATAAATAAAACAAGCAAACAAGATTTTCTTTAGCACCTTTATTTAGATCTCCTTCCACTTCGGGAGTTCTAGCAGAACATATATCACATATAGCTTGCGTCTTTTATATAAGCATATCACATAGACGTTACAATAAATCTAGACTGTCCTCCATACAGGTTTTGCATAATTTGGTAAATTAATGTCTATATCTTAAAAGTCTTTGGTTATATACTTACTATTATTTATAATGTCTCTGGTAGTTAGAGGCTGTTTCAAAAGTATTTACAAAGTAACAAATTTAGGTATCTTAGAAATTTACATTTGTCAAAAGCTTCAGCATATAATTTCATCTATACATTTAATATTACTAACTCCAACGGATGATTTTATATAAACGATTACGGGGTTCCCACACAAGAATGTAGACATCTCGTAGGATGCGAGGCGACGTTACATATATGCCCCTCCGCAAAAAATTTGGAAAGCTGGAAGGTTTTTAAATTTCTTTTAATTTTCCGAAATGTCTTTTCATATATTATCCGAATTCGTTAAAGAGTTCAATACTTTTAAAATACACACTTTAAGGATATCTCACTATCATTTTATATTTGCACAAATAAATGTTCACTATCACAATCACTGTCACATGGGGAAATTGTTGAAAGTTCCTTGTAGGATATTAGGCTGGGAACAGCAAAGATGTCCTCATGAAATGGTTGGTGGCTTCTTCTTGCTGCTGGAGTGAACTGCCACTCTAGATGGAATATCTTGCTGCTGGAGCTAACTGCGACTCCAGATGTAATAGTTTGCTGCTGGAGTTAACTTCGACTCCAGATTGTAGCATTCCTACTACAACATGCTGATTTTAAAAATATTTTTTGTAGAAGTGTGGTGACTACTTCTATTTATTAATGACTTTTTAGTTGAATAAGCATTGGTGTTTAGCTTCTTTATTTTCTAGGTTTTATTTTTCTACTGCATAACCTAGAGTGGTTATCTATTTTTATGGCCATGTCGCCATAGACTTAATGCCATGACCATACTTTGTTCGACCACTCCTGGCATGGTACAGGGAACTCAGAATATAGGCTGAATCAGAGCCTCTCTCTTGAAATCTATTCGTAGGTGATGTATAGTTTCTGTCTTGAACTGAATTTCTTACACGCTGTTTACTGATAAGAACTATATAAAACAGAAACATGTCTGCTACTCCTTCTTATTTAACTTATAATAACTCAACTATTTCAATGCAGTAAAGGAACGACTACTACATTAATCTTGACTGCTTCCCTCTTACATGGAATGCAATTACTATTCCGACGTTGACGATTATTTCTTCTCTCTTATACATGATTATATACATATATTATAACTTGTCATACCATGGATGTGGTTTTAATCTCGTTTTTCTTGCAGGACAAGCCACCGTTGACTTGGTAAGAAACCTTCTTTAATAACATCCACCTTTGGCATCGTAGGAAAACTAGGACCATTAGCTCAGCCAAAGCTTTCCCCCTTGGCATCTTCGTAAGGTGGTGTTACCTTTGTTATTGTCATCTCCAGTCACGTCTTATGTTTGGGGGTAATTCAAACTGTTTTCTTGCGCTTCCTCTTGCAAGACGCTATCTATATGCGTATCTATATGCGCTTAGTAGAAGATTGTAATGAGATACGTCTACATGAGAACATAAAGAAAACAAAATACACGAAAATAAGCCAAAACAGGGACGATAAAGGAAATAAAACATAGCAATTAAGAATGAATCATAGAGATAGTAAACAAATTTAAATACTTGAGAGCATTAATAACGGATAAACATGAGCTTACAAAAGAAATAACTAGTAGCTTAGCATCGGGTCACGTATCTTACTATTTGGTTTACTCTGTAGCACAAATCCTTCGACCGATGATGAAAAATTATAAAATGGTTGTGTTACATAGTAGAAAAATGGTTGTTTCACTGTTACACAATGATTACATTGGGAAAAAATGAGGTGTTACGCCATTTGGCCAACCATTAACTCTCGTTTGGTCGGTGCGCTGAAGTTTTCCAACCAACCTAAACATTGAATCATATTTAAAATACAGATGGAAAATGAACATGGGTTGTTTGCAAAATGGTTGACCAAAGCGGAAATGGACAACGTTGCTCCAACCAACGTTTTCCTACTAGGGTAGAAGTTCCTAACCTCGCGATTGTTATCAAGGGAGTTGAAACTAAAAATATACACACAAAAATCTTACCTGTCCATCTTGCAGTAATCAGAAGGTGGGCATGTAGTACATGAAGGAAAATCATACTAGAGTTATGGGAAACCTAGCAATAATTAAAGAAGATATAGAGGAAAATACAAAGATGTGGGAGGAAAATGCAACAAAAGTGACCAAACTAGAAATTATGAATTAATTCCAGACGTAACGGAAAGAGTAAATGTGAGAAAATTTCAATCCATCATGTGGAATAATATACTTTTCACAGGGCATGGTACCCATCGAGATAAATTATACAGACCAAACACCACAGAAACAGCGGAGTGTGAATGTGGATGCAGCTCCAGAACACAATGGGACTGGACGGTCCATAAACCGAAGATGAAATTCAGACTGGGCATCGGGAGATCCTAAGCTGACTTCAACTAGACGAAATTTTCAGGATTTTCGATATAAGAAAATCGTTGCAAGGATTATCGGAGAGATTCTTCTAGTTACTGAAGAGTAATTTCTTGGAATCAAAATGCAGCAACCAAAATGAGGAAGATGAAACCAAAAGGAAACGTAAATCAAATATCCGTTGGTATGTAGTACAGTGCACATCTCGTATTCCTTCTTAAAATATTTTCGTGTCTGCGTCGATCGCGTCTTTCTGCATATTTGTGTGTTCGAGAAACGTGCGGAAAAATTGAGTGAAAAGTTTTCGTCTTTCAAGGAGAAAAACGAAATGTGAATGTGACGCACCCTATCCCACCGTCCATAAGTCACGAAGGACGTGTGAAATGCTAAGGAAAAGATATAGTGAAAAAAAAGGAATTCAACGAAAGTGTAAGTGTAGTGTAATCTAGTGTCGGGGAGAAAAACATTAAGAAGAAATCAACAAACCAAGACGTCTCTCGAGCTGATATAGGGTTTCTAAACCAGGATGAGGATCTCTCTGGAATTTAGACAGACGTTACTAGCTAGAGACCCTGAGGAGAGCTGGAGTCCATATTATAAACGAACAATATTTGACTGAAATGAGAAAGACACAAGATAGAAGTGAATCAGTTATAAATGTGGAGTTAGAGAAACGTCACAAGTAGGATTTGCGTTATTTGCTACTTCTTAAATATTATTCTCTTTAAATTCAATGTAAAGAGTAGCCAAATAAACGTATAATTTAAGGTATTAAATTTAAAAATAGAAAGCTTAGCTAGATTACATAGACTTCTAAGACATGTTGCCCCGCTGATCTAGTGTTTACCGTGGTTGACTGCTGATTGTGGGGTCCGATTCCCGGATATGCCACAGGATTATTTTCCAAACTTTGCCCACCCCACATCTTAATGCAATTGGGGAGTTGCTGTGAATAAAATAACAGTGGGAGCTTAGGCTCTCCTCTCCCAAGTCTGGTCAGCGTGGGAGCAGTAGGCCAACTCCTCCCTCCAGAAGAGGCTTCATGCAATACTGAATTGAATATGGCTGTAAATCGGGAGGGACAGGAAGACAAATTAATGGATTCGCCCACAAACAAAGGTAGAAGATATAAGACTGCCGAAAAGATGAACTGGAGATAGGCCGTTCATATAGCTAGACGAACAGATGGAAGATGGACGACGAAAGTACTACATTGGATTCCTAGAGAAAAGAATCAACCGAGACGACGTCCAAATGCAATATGTAATCAAGCGTTTTTCAGAAGCTACATAGATGAAGATTTCAGAAGACCGACATATGTGGGAAGAAACGGGGAGTTCTTCCTCCAGCAGTGGAGAGAAAAGGGCTGAATATGATTGAGTTCTCAGTTCTACTGTCAATTGTATTGGAAGTACCACGTTCTATCTGCTCTAAAGTCCATTTACTCACGTTGTCGGCAGCTTATAACACCAAAACGAAGGATTTGTGAACCCTAGATGGTCCATGCTTTTTTATCATTTTTATGTCAGAAAATTCGTAAGGTGGTTGTGTTGGTGTTACTTTGCAATACAATATGCAATACACAATGTACAATATGTGTTGTACAATATACAATATCACTATACAATAGTGGGGCCACGCTCGTTCAATCGAGAAAGCTCTCACCTCTGATGCTAGGGATCGCCAGTTCGAACCCTGCTAATGCCATGTGAGCTTAGTGGTGGACAAGCACCATGTGCGTGGGATTTCTCAAGGTTCTACCGTTTCCTCCCACTTTGTTCATTCCATCAATTAATCCCGTCATCATCCATCTACCCTGAGTGAAAGTTGTTTAAGGGCCTTAAAACCCAATTTAAATTCAACATTAAAATATGCAATAGTGATGAAAACGGCAAGTTAAATTCATGCATTAGCAGGGCAAAGACTCCCAACCAGGATACCCATATATTTAGAAAATCACACATTCGTAGCGCTGATATATATATTTGTAAGTATAAGAAAAAGTTATATATAGTTAAGAAAGTTATGTGTGATATTGTTTATGTTACTAAAATGAGAAACAATAATGAGAAAATGAAACACTCCAAGAGGAAAACAAGGTCTGGTATTAGAAGAATCAGGAAGCAAACCATACACAGTGTCCCCACCAAGGAATACAAAGTCCAAGGAATACAAAATGCAAATATGGAGGCAGACCTCCGCTACTCAACAGAGAGTAAGTTACTGAAAGACACGAAATTGTTCCCTCTTTAATGAAAACCAAAACAAGAGACAGGGGAGGAAAGTGGGCCCTATAAAATTAAAAAATATATGTTCTGCCGGTGATATAGTAGCGAAAGTTGGAGTACCACTTAAGTAGATGAACATATATTGGGTATCATTTTATTAAAACTTTTCAGAATTGTATTGTGTATTAATATAATTATAAACGAACAATCAACGTACTGTCAGCCTTCCTTCTAGCATCATCAGGGATCTGTTAGCAACTGGTGAATAATCCCATTCTATTTTCATTTCTTCTCTAATGTGTCACAAGCCGAAAATCTGGCCCAACGTAACTAACTCTTCTGAATCCACATTGATGATCTCCAATAATTTCATCTAAATATACGCTTAGCAGGAAGGCTTGTGCAACGATCGTTGGGTTAAAAGTAAATAAACAACGAATATCCAAGAAAGGTTTTAGTAAAATGTCAGACATATGTTGTGAAAATCTCAAAATATGTATCTATTAGGTGTATTTGAAATTAAAGTTTTGGCTGAGACGAGACGACTGGAGTGGGGAAGATGGCATAACGAATTGCACATACTCTGTGATTCACGCGATGTTCCGTCTGAGCCAAAGGCATTAAAGAAAATTCAATTCACCCAATGTTGCAACAATAATGGAATCACGACGACTAAGATGGGCAGACCTTGTAGCTCCGATAGTGGACAGCGAAGGTTATGTTCCATCGTAGTTGGAAGTCCGAGACGCCATTGGAAGGCCATTAGAAGGGATCTTTGAAAGATTAGTGTTCATAATGAAAATGCGTCGATCTTGGCCCGGACAGGATCCAATGACAGACGTATTTTACTATCGCGATGAACTTGCGAGTTCCATAAGCCAGAGAGTTAGTTAGGAATATAAATTAACTTCCAACCACATATTTTAATTTCATGGATCTTTATGGCTTTATGTAGTCAAATAGTATTTTATCACTATAGCCTTTTAATTCCAAGATCTTAGTTGGACCTCGGATTCACTAGAACGAAGCGATTTTTGAGACATCCTCAGCGAAGGGGTACGTTACGTTTGGGCGCCATTTGGGCGCAAAGTGTTTGTATCATAGTATGTTTAAAAGTAAAGAAGTACGTGCTTCTTGTTTTATCGATGAAGCAGTTCCGTAGATTGGCTAATAAGTTTAATGGAAATCGGTTTAATACGGAAGTAGTTTGAAATTCAAAATTTATTATTTCGCTTTACTAGTATGTTTATGTATATTGCGTGCTTAATAATATACAAATTAAAATACTTTTATTTTTGGCACTAAATTTCATTTAAACTTTGATGTTAAAATACTGTGCAATTTATTTTAATGTTTATATGGTTATAGAGATTGACTATTTAACTTAATATGAGCATAATATTAGTTAAAGTATTCACCGTACTTGCATTTATTTAATATACTGGGAGATTCCGATTTTAGTTTGTCATGTTGTTTGTACATTATTTAGTTTTGTGATATTATTTTGTTGTAAACTGCTTACAAACTGATTAATGATTGAACTTACTTATACTGGTATATATAAAGGATTATAACTAAAATTGTGTAGCATTTTAAAGATATTTTTTGATTGGCCTTTTGGGTTTATTACTAATGGGCTGGCCACACACCGATATGGAATTTGAAGTACACTAGACTCTCGCTAATCCAGCCCTCAGTAGTCCGGCCTCTAGTCGCTCAAGCAGAAATGACGGGCACAACAATGAATTATCGTTGTAACAATGTTGTTAGTTAAAAATGTTAAACAATGCTACACACACGTATTTGAAATTGTGAAAGAGTAAAGTTCAGTACATACTATGGCTTCTAAAAGAAAACACGTTACGCTTGACCTCAAGCAGAAACTCAAAATTTTAGATAAGTTGAGCCGGGGCTCTTCACAGAAAGCCATTACTGTTGAATACGGTGTTGGACGAGCAACTATTTATGACATCAAAAAGAAAGATGTTGTTCGACACTACGCATCCTAAATGAAGAGCGAGTTGGGGAAAGGGAAGGTTATGGGAAAGAGTGACAATGAAGAACTGGTAGTAGCTGTTTATAGATGGTTCATACAGCAACGCAGTAAAGGAATTCCAGTCAGTGGCCCGAGAATAAAGGAAAAAGCGATTGCATTTAACAAACAACTTGGTGGCAGTAACTTGTTTGCAGCAAGCGAGGGGTGGCTATCAAACTGAAAAAAACGACATGGGATGCGGCAGCTGACAGTCAACGGGGAAAGTCGCTCAGCTAACGAAGAAGATGCACAAGAGAGTGTAAAGAAGATATGGAGGATAATAGAGGAAGAACATTTAACTGCAGATGCCTTGTATAATGCAGATGAAACCGGCCTCTTTTACAAGATGCTTAATTCAAAAACATTAGCTGCCAAGAACGAGAAGGAAGCTCATGGGTACAAACAACAGAAACAGCGTGTAACATTAATGGTGTTGTAACGCAAATGGGAGTCAAACTACCGCTCATGGTGATTGGGAAATCCCAAAATCCACGTTGTTTTTAACACAGCGACAGAAATACACTACAGTGCAATATTGCACCCAGAAGAAAGCGTGGATGGACAGAGAAATACTATCTCGGTAGTTCCACCAAACATTTGTATCAGCTGTGAGAAAAGAGCTGAAGAAGAAAAAGCTTCCACTTAAAGCAATCCTTATAATTGACAATGCTCGTAGTCATCCTTCTGATATGACTCTAAAGTCCGAATGTATACAAGCATTCTTTCTTTCACGAAATGTGACAGCCCTGATTCAGCCCATGAATCAAGGAATTTTGGAATTAATTAAACGTCATTATCGACATGCACTTCTTGTTTCCTTGCTGAACGAATGTGAAAACGACTCTACCGAAGTTATGTTGAAGGTATGGAAAGCAATCAACTTATGTGACGTTGTTGTCCAAAAAGCAGAAGCATGAGATAAAGTGGAGAACGCTACCATAATGAATAAGTGGTGAAAAGTGTGGCCATTCATTGATGCAGAGTTGGAGCTAGTACTGAGTGACAGCGATGACCCAGTCAATTCGGAATCATAAACAGCTGATGATATGTACACTGACATGTTCCACAAGCTTTCAGAAGAAGGAGAAATTGATGAAGAAGATGTTGCTAAGTAGCTGAATGAGGAAAACTGTGACAGACCAAATTTTAACAGATGAAGACATAATCAAAAGCGTGCAGGAAAGTACTAATAATGAAAGTGATGAAGGGGACGCAGGAGGAGAGAGCATAAAAATTTCTCACACTGCTGGTGCTGAAACTACAGACATCTTCCTGAAGTACATTATGCGACAACCAGTTACCGATGTAATGCTTGTAAAGCGGTTCCGTGATAAAGCATGCCGCCGTCGCGTAGCATCATTGCGACAACTAACAAATTCGTGACATGTTTCATAGTGAGTGATACTACTGTATATGTATACACTGAACGACTAAATTTTCTATGAAAATGAATGTACAGTGCTTGGGATTTAATAAAGTACAGCCTGTATAGTCCCTATGGGTTTAAACTAGTAATTTTCGACCCCTGTCAATAAACCGGCACTTCCGCGAATCCGGCACCCATACGTGCAAGGAATGGCCGGATTAGCGAGAGTCTAGTGAATTTGTAAGGTTTGGCTTAGAAAGCGTTCCAACTGAGATAGAATTTACACACGTTAGACTGAAAACTTATAACCAAATAAATATCAATCTGGAAACAGTAACAGCTTAAAAATACCCATGTTCTTATAGTGTGCAAATATACGACACACCTTAACTTCCATCACATAGTTCAAGAAAACCTTTTTAATAGCTTTTCCGAAATTTTTGCTTTCACCGACATTTGTATGTTTCACACAGCGTATATAGAAGAAAATTCTCAATAAAATACTAAAAATGAATCCAAATTAGTGTAGTAGTTTACTCCTTCACTTTATTTTCTTACTCCTAAATTTTAACTCAGAACTAATTTCATATTCTTTATCGTACGTGTTGCGACCTACAGGTTTGAGAAACAAAAGTATGGTAGATGTTTGGATTACACAACACTATGCGAAACAAGCAAACAACACGCATAAACAGTTACACATACTGTTGACGTAATCCATACTACGGTTCGGGAAAGTCATGATCATGTGAAATCACCTTTACGTTTAAAAGTCCTCAACTTTCCCACCCCAATCGTATGAATTTTATGATAAACCCGTTGCTGAAAAAAAATAATAGGAAAATAAATAGAACCTGAATCACACTGGCACGTGTATTTCTCTCGATTGGGCGTAGTTTTCTGAAAGCGAATAAAAGTTCTACCTCCGAATCTTCAATATGGAGTGTTACAAGAAGCAATCCAAGGAAAACATATTAGGACCATCCTTCGTCAACAAAGATTTCAAGTCAGATTTTGTTTTAAATATTTAATTTGTTAATCTTATTACTTCTTTGAAACAAATTATCGTAAGTCCAAAATTACCATTTGTCCACTGAGGAGATAGCAATCCCATTGCTCCGGACAGTAAAGGACATAGCAGTCTGTTTCGTCAAACTCCGCACAGTGCTGATTATTCTTGCGTAAAGCATGGACTCTTTGTAAGGAAAACAGCTTTAAATTCAATGTCAAGGTAACAACAAGTTCTCACAATCCACAACGTCTTATGGTATGTAAACTTAGTTTATATTTGGTAAAAACATGGGACATAAATTACCGTTCCAAAATTATGAATCTTTAAAGTTATCATATGTTAGTTAATAACGTTGTAATTTGTACAAAGAAATTTCCTTTTAGTAGAGTATTTGCAAATTCAATTAATCCAAGAAAGTGAAATTAGTATTATACAATAAAGTGAAATATTTTTTGGTGAAATTTCAGCAAAAGGTACCAGCTGTATCTGTCTTTATATGACAATATTTTATGCCAAGGTAAATCGGAAGTTCAAAGATCAACCGCATATAATTACGTCGGTAAACAATATTAGAGGTAGTTAGATCAGTTTAATCAAATCGTTTCAGCACACAAAATTCAAGTAGCTACAATCTTTCATTTTGTAATCCAACCTCTTCTTTATTTTATTCTTACAAATTTAGTCAGTCAACTTTACATAATTTTGTGCATTTTACGCCTCCAAAACGTATCAATTAGAACATAGCCATGCCTCGAGTGTCGTTTAAGGCTCTTTTGGATCAATTCAATAAGCCCTACCTCTTTTAAGGTGACTTCCAAGTGACCACAACGCTGGCCGCCAAGGCATCTACTTTGGTTATGGTCAATCCGCCTCAGTTCTTGGTGGATTTGCCATGATCCGTTAATTCTACGCAATGGCATTTGAATGGCTTTAAGGCATAACTAAAAAAATCTCAAAACAAAACGTTGTTGTTAACGTTATCACTACTTACCTGTAAATGAAATGTCTGTTCCTTCAAATTCTCGCCAGGGTGGTTTAATACACAATCGGTTTGTTTCTCTTCCTTTGTCTCTTTATCGTTCTCTGAACACTCTTCACTATCACTTGCATTTGTGTCTACTAAAAGCTTCTTTAATTGTTTATCCATTTTCTTTCGATGAAATAATTTCGTCGTAACTTATTAATTCACTTACTTCGTACTATCTTCAGTTCAACTACACGGCTGTAATACAAGAGAAGGACGTTGACAATTACGGTACGATACAAATAATACATAATTTATAAGTTAATAGCCGAAGAACGTATTTTAAATCTAAACACAACATTGGTATTAGAAATTACTAACCATAAAATTCAAGAAGAATAAATGAATTGACTCTCAACACCTAATGTATTTTCTGATGTTCTCTATTTCTTTATTCAACGTTCCCAATTTTAAATTTACAAACATGTACGCATTCATGTCCAGAGGGAAGTGTCATAAATTTACGATTGTATAGATCTAAAGAACAGAACCTACAATCCGAGAAAAAAAAATACCTAGGAAAATCGATTATCACGACAGAAGTCTCATAATGTATAGAGATTTTCAGGTATGTCATAAAGTTCCTTATAGTTAAACATTAATCGCAGAAATTAACAAAGAATAAATATGCTAGAGACGAGGGTGGATCAAAAGGTAATGCCTCATGTGGCATAAAAATGTATTATTGCAAAAGGCATTACAGATCATAGTCTGAGCTTTCCTCTACAGAAAACAACCGTTCAACATAGTCTCCATGATTTTGAACACATTTGCGCCATCCTCGAACCCAGGTATCAAAACCATTTTGGAAAAATTCAGGGTTTTGCTCCTTGATCCATGATTTTAAAGCTGTTTTAACCTCATCAGTCATTGAATTTGAAATCACGTAGGTGTTCTTTCATAGATCCATACAGGTAAAAATCAGAAGGGGCCAAATTAGGGTTGTAGGTCAAATCAAATACGTCCGGGAGTTCTTGACAAAGTTCCACTCATCTCCGCCGCTTATCAACAATCAACTGCTTGGGAACCCACTTAGTATAAAACTTTGTGATATCCCAAGTTAGCAATTATTCCTTGGGCAGAGCCATACGACACGTTTAATGCATCACGAACATTCTGAAATGTAATGCGCCTGTCTCCTCGAATCAATTCATCAGCACGTTCTCGATTTGCGACTGTGACTGATGTTGGGAGACCGCTTCTCGGTTTATTTGCAAATTAGGTTTCTCCGTTTCTAGACTTCTTCATCCAACGCCGCACATTGTTGATGACCATTACAGCGCCAACTTAAACATTTTTCAAGCGATTATGAATTTCTAATCAGCCAACCTGAACAAGAAAATACATATCAGTAAAGATTACCTCCATCATATCATTCATAGATAGTTCAGTACCTGTAAAAGTACAAAGTTATAGTGAGGGAGGCATTATTTTTATCCACCCTCGTACATACAAAATATCGCCTGCGGAATATGCAACTTTATACTGCAATCTACATCAAACACACTTAATTTCGCATAAGTTTCATAACCTCTCTCGTTATAGAGATAGAAAATACGAGTCGATAGGGGAGCACGTACACATACAGAATTCCCTACTCGTTCGTCATATTCAAGCTATAAAGACCGTCAACGCGAAAACTATAGATTTGTCAAATAACCAATAAAGGACAATAATTATCTGGGAAACTAATCGAGGCTCTAATTTATCAAAAATTCTCAAAACAGAAGTAGGCGGCATACACGTACAACAAAAATCATACAATGTTCAGCCAATTAATGTTCGCGTGTACCCGTTTACTTCTTCTTACTTTTCTAAATAACCTAAAAATAGACTAATTTTCTTACTAAGGGTCGCTCCATATCAAATCAACCAATAAAATTTTAGACCTCAGCTTTTACAAAATGAGTTATTTGGTAATTCTGTTCTATCCATCAGTATGATCGAAAATACAAAATTTAATGTTTTTGTCACTTTTGTTCTTTGAGCCTGAAACAAGACATACATAATAGAAGAAAGAAGAAGCTCTAATTTTCCAAGCAAAATAAATATGAGTGTTGGAATTTTGGGGACAAGTTTAGTTCTACGATGTGACTAAGAAAAACTTGTATTGCAGTGACCGATATCAGGACGGGTGGCGAAGAAAAATTTGAACTTTCAAAAAGCAGCCTTTCTTAGGTATACACTCAAAGTTCTCAATCGCATTTAAATAGAGTAATTAATATGTGGTTTCAAGGTAGTGTGGTGTATTATGGAAAATCTATTATCAAACATTGTTAAGCTCAATGCTTGGGAACACTTTCCTGTAGGAATATTCAGTTCTCCCCCAAAGCAAGGTTGTATGTATTTCTCTTCAAATTAGCCTCGGTATATCCTAATACTTCTTCAAACCCATGACACAATTTTTGGAACATGAATATTGTTCACTCCATTAGTAATTACTAGGACTGGGAACTTCACGAAATGTCACCTTACTCCTGAAGGTTTGTGGATGATGCGGATTAAAATAAAAATTAATTTCAACCTAAACTGAATCAATAACAATTTTTATTTTGCATTTCGTGGTTTTTTGGTCATTTTTCTTGTTTTAGGCCATCTTTAAAGATTTAGTCTTACTTTCAAAAATTTCCTACTAACTGTAATTTCTTACATATTTAACACATTAAGAAAAGTTTTTTTTTTTTTAATATTCTTTGGATTGTAATAACTTACGATGGAGGAAAGAGATGCCTGGCGCCAGGTTACGTCACTGCACAGGTAAAGGAACAGTTGGTTCCAGCTGTTCCAGCTTAAAGCTAAAGAACAAAAAGTGGCTGGTTCTGCCCTCAAGAAGTGTCTCGAAAGTACTGAGAAACTGACCGTCAAGAACTCAAGCAAGGTGCACAAAGAAAATCACAGCAAGGAATGGAAATCATGAAAAGTCAAGTTACTTTCGTTCCTCCACCCTCTGCAGTGGACAAAAAGTTCTTTCCATGTTGTTGAATTCACTTTCAGCCTAAAACTTTTGCCTCTTTCGCTAACCATCACGTTCCCGTACCATGAGAATGAAGATCATTTCCACATATTTCCAAGAGGAATACTGTATATTATTCCAACATAAACTAGACCAGATTCTGGAATACATCATTTAAAAATCGAAAGATAAATATGGATTTTGCAGAAATATCGGACGTAGCTCCAGCAGTAACGGGCTTCAAAACTGACTGGGGGAATCATGCAGTTCGATGGTGTATTGCAATTCTCAAAACGTTGGGTCTGAATTTTTTTAATAAAAATATTGCTCATTTGTGCTTTAGAATCAAAAAATTTTCGTCTGTGTGTGTTTCTTTTAAGTTTTGGGTTAAGTTTGAGTCATGAGAAGATACCATTAGGTAACCTACTGAAGAGTTCATAATCCGTAATAGTAATTAAATTCAATTGTTCTTAAGTATAATCTAGGAAAAATGAGTTTCCTATCCACAACCCTGTTTGGTTTTGGGTCCGTATATTCATTGTACTTTTCAACTTATATCACATTCCTTCTGTTCATACAAATATCATGATACCTTAATAATTATTCACCTGATTACAGAATAGCAAAGCATTCTAAAGGTCACTTTTTAAATTTTTTATCATTTTAAAGGTCATATTTAGAAATATTTTAGGTAATAAAGTTTCGAACCCTAGTTCCACAACAGAAAGGCGCAACTGGCTCTCCACCCCTTTTAACAGTTGGATCAATGTTCTACTTTCTGAAAGCTTCATTCTTCTTTCGTCACGCGTCTTGATATCTACGACTTCAATACAAATTTATCTGTTTCATCCTAAAAAAAATATTTTCCCAAAATTCCAGGGATTCATTAATATTTCTTGAAAAATTAAGAGCTTCTTCTTTCTGCCATCTTATGATATGTGTTTTATTTCTGGCTACACATCTTCTGAATCCCAATATTTTCAATGAATTTGAATAGTTTGTGGTGTAAAATAAGCTTGCATATCCTAGGCGAGTAAAGTAGCTACAACTTTAGAACAAATTCTTTGAGATTTGTTTACAGAATGAAGACTGTAGGTTTCATTCAGAGCAGTTAGTGTCATTGGTTGGCCAGAACGGATACTATTTCGCAATAACCGTTCCGTTTTATGTTTCTTTATAATGTATCAAGCGGTAGAGCATGGCTTTCCCACAAACTTGGCTATGTCTCAGCACCTTTTGCCTTCCGCGCGTAGTCCGGCAAATTCAGTTCTTCCAATATTGTTTCCCTCACTTGGTTTCCCATACTGTTTCTTTATTCCTCACGCGATGTGAATTGCTTCAATATATTATGCAGACTGCTTTGTAAACAAAATGATACCTAGAACATTTCTTTGCGATTAATTTACGTATCGCCATTCTTTTGTTGCCTGTTACGTTACAGGTGTAGCTAGTATTAGGCCTATCAAAGGCATTCAAATTATCATTATATGGCAAGAAATTTCCAAATATACCAAGTATTACGTGTGATACAGTCTGTTTTTCCTCTTTCTTAAATTTCTCCAAATATTTTTACCCACTGTAGGTAAGTTTGCGAACAAATTATTTTAAATAATCTACCAAATCGACATTTAGTTTCTGTATTAAACCAATCAATTATTGTATCACTTTATTATTACAAAGAACTACATATCTGTCGTATTACTCTGCATTTCATTCCCTAAGAAAGTATATTATTGTCTTCTGGGCGATCATCAAAAACTTTTAAGAATGAATAAAGAGAATTGTTAAAATAATTAGAAACAGACCTCAACGAGCTTCGTATTGCAAATATTTTCCAGCACTGAATAATCTGACAGTCCCGTGTATGTATAATCAAGGGATTATATCATAGTTATAAAACCTCCACTAGAGGCAGTGCTAGCGCCACCATCTACGTGGATTTTAACTTCCAATCGGCGCAAGTTGAACATTCAATTGTTTTCCTCTTTGTTTGGTACAAAGTAGCGACCGTACGCTGCCTGGTATTTGCTACGCACGATCTTTTTTATGAAGGAAAACAAACAAATTCGCAGTAGATTTGTTCCTTAGTTAAGTTCAATACGTAAGATTAATTTAATATAAAAATCACTTGTATCAAACGTTCTTGATAACTATGATTTTGGTTCTGATTTTTTTTTTTAATTTTATTTATAAATGATCTTTAGGCATCTAGGGGAGGTGAAAGATTTCGGGAAGGTATCGGCCAGGGACAATTTTGAAGGTGCTATCCCGGCTTTTATTTTATATGTTATTTAAATAAAACAATATATGTTTTATGCTTCAAGCCACATAACTTATTAAAAGAAACATTAGGCATATATTTAAAAATATACAACATTAGGGATACATCAGAACTGACATGAATATTATACACACAAATTGCTGATACTGTAATTGTATACAACCAACGGTGTATTTGCATAGATTTACAAAGAAAAGTTATAAAATTGAAAATAGGATAAGGGCACCAGTCGTCGGACATACACTAGTAGTCGGCAGTTTTTACATAAATATCATTGAAACAAAACATATGCCTTTTAAAAAAAATGTGTATAAAAACTATCTCTAGTTTTCGAACTAGAGTCTAGACTTTCGGACTATTTCTAGTCTTAAAAATATTTAAAAACATTGTTTCTTCTAGCATTTCAAATGTTCTAACTTTAGAGAGAGAGAGAGAGAGAGAGAGAGAGAGAGAGAAGAGACAGAGGAAGAGAAAGAATGAGAGAGGAAAAAGAGAAAAAATAAAGAGAAAATATAGAAAGAATGAGAGGAGAAGAGAGGGAAACAGGGAGAGAGAGAAAGAATGAGAGAGAAAACAAAAAGAAAGAAAGACCGACTTTAGGTATATAGAATTCACGAGTCATCCTATTGTCGACCAGACTGACCGATAAGAAGTGTTTCTTATCTAGTTTTGTTATTAAGTTAAATTTGTGTTTCTATTGTTCTTACTTGTGTAATCAAGGTGTCCCTGGTTCGATTCCCGGCGGAGACACAAGTGGTTCGGAACCCACTTTAAACTGTAGGCTCCATCCTTAGGACATCATCTTCACGCGATGGAAGGCAATGGCAAATCACCATGGGTTCACCTAGCTCTGAGATCTGCCTTCGGACAGAACACATCATCATCATCATCATTGTTCTTAATACCGTAATCTAACAAATCTTCAACAGCACATTACTTACCGTGTCGCCGTAGCTCAGCGGTAGAGCGTTGGCGTAGCTTTCGGGAGGTTGTGGGTTGGATCCCAGCGGTCGACCATCCTGGCTGAGGCTTTTCCTCAGTCACACCAGGCATATGTCAGGATGGCACCTTCAACATACCGACATCTTCCCGAATCCTTTCCCCTCCCCTATCCCGGTCTGAGCCTTAGTTGCCTGAAGGTCATAAATAAAATTCAACAGTACATTATGAGCTTAATAATATTTAAATTTTAAATAGACAGATATAATTATCATTTTTTCTACACGAATATAACTACTTTATATCCAATAGGCCTACATGAAAAAGAACCAATATTTCTGAACGTAAGAATACTTATTTTTATGGATATTTGTCTTCCCTTTGGCATTGAGGGACAGTTTTATAGCTATCGACCTAACACAATGTTGCATCAAATAATTATATTCAAAGATGTGTGTTTTCTTTTGTATTATTAGCACAGATATAAACTGCACGAAAAAGTGTTTTATATAATATTTTTTTAACGTAATATAAAAATTAAGAGCATTTATTTGTGAAACGATACATTACTTCCTTTCTTAAATCTCTCAGTATAGCTATAAGCTGCATAGCAGACCGACGTTTTCTTCTTAAGGTCCATCCGAATCCACCATTTAGCACCCTTGATTGTGCCGTTGTACCGTTTGATGCGCCGTTGTTGCTATCCGAATTGAGCGGCGTAGGGCGTAATGAAGGGTGTGTATCGACGGCACATCTTGTGTACACTTGGATGTAACGTATCCACCGTTAGTGCGGCTAGAAGCCATATTTGAAGAAGGAAAAAGTAATGTGTTGATTTGAAGATATTAAATTTGTGTGTGTGTGTTTTAGTTTTTTTTAAGTTAATCAACTTTTCTTAATAGTTCGATAAATTTCCGCTAATAAATGCAATCAATCGTTTGTGGAAACCAGTTGTTACGACTTACGGTGATTTGTGGCCCACGCAATACATAACTGATTTCAGATCAGTTTCATTAGAAATAATGATCAAATTTTACTTTGGGTGCTCTAAATGTGTAAAATTTACAGGAGAAATGTAATGTTTGCAAAGCGTGTGGAAGAGTTGAAACGCAAAATAATACAGTTTCAAATTATGAAATGAGAGTGAAAGAGCGGAAAGTACGTTGGAGTGTTAAAGGCAATGTGCTTTCTGTGTAATAAAAATATCTCACATTACGTTTCTCTAACATGTCTTTGCTCTTTCGACACTGTAGTCCGTGATTTTGAAGCATAAATACGCGCCATACAAAGCATTCATATAGTTCCGCATCTGTGGATAAACTAGAGTGTGTATTTAACAAAATAATAATGAGACATACTTTTTCATAATACTTTATAAAATTCTAGTTGTCATTAGGTTTTATAGAAGTGTCAGTTTATTTGGAAGGGAATGACGTAGAGACCGTACATATGTCTTAATAGCTGGCGGAACCTGGGGTCCCAAAAGTAAAGTTTATCCTAAATAATAGGGATACATTTATCTCTTACACAAGCAACTTAAGCTTTGTTAATTACCCATGTGTAACCTCGTACACATGATTTAATAGAGTGTAATATTATGTATAGTGCGGACCAGGTAATGTAACCTATCACGGAGCTGCTCTATTGTAAACACTTCAGGGCCCTTGTACTCATTTAACTTTTTCGTATTTGATGCAATCTATCCAAACCTTGCTTTAACGTAATGTGTTGAGTCTCAAGCCAGAATATGAAAGACATGAGATTGCATGATAAAGTTAAGAATATTAGGGTCGTGCAGTGATTATAATCGAGTACACCCCCAAACAAATTACTTTTGTTATATGAAGGTTGCTGAAGGTTGCATCACGTTCTTGGTGTTGTCGTACATAATGAGAAACGGTATTATTGGATTTTGTACACGGTAGAAAAACCACGTCGATAAGTTTACGAATTAATATAAACCTCATGCCAACAATAGCATGTAGACACATAAGAAAAGGAAAGTACTTGGTTTAGGAGTAAGTGGATGATCCGCTCGTGTCAGCTTCCCTTCAGGTTTGATAACGTTGAAAATAACGAAAACAATCTGACCGAGTACTCTCGGAATATTAATCTCACTCATGCTTGATCACGCGAACAAATCCACTTTAGGGTAAGCACGCTTCAATCAAACTTTTCCTAATCTAGTGTAATCAAGGTTAACGAAAACTAGATTAAATTAACCTATTACCCTAATGTGAGAAATTTAAACAACAAGGAAAGATACTAAGTCAAAAGGTTCCGGAGTTACGATAAATGGTCCACCATCGTATCAATAAAGTTTACATGTACAAGGTCGCAGATGTGATTTTAAAAAAAAAACTTTATTTACTTTTTTGAAAGTAAATTTACCTAACATCAGTACAAGATTGTATCGGACCAGCCGGCTACCATAGTTCTTACAGAAAAAAAAGTCCAGATACGAGCTTAGTACAATTTATAATAGTAGTCTCACGAGATATTTTAGCGCTAAGCTTAGGGGCTATCTACACAGCAGCAAGGAAACCCCTAGAGATGTAACCATGACTTGCTACCTGATTAATTTAAATTTTTAGAGTCTCCAGATATCTGAGTGATAGGTGAGGGAGTCGACCACAGGTGACCTAGTTTCAAAGTATCATCCCCGTATTTACCTGGTACGACAATAAAACACGGAAAGTCTTCAGGCAGGCCATAAATATCGACCCTGGACCTACCGAATGCAGATATCTGTTTGAATTGCTGTCCTAGAATATCTACTTTCGCGTCTTCACTTGTGTTTCTATGTGCAGGTTTGCATAACGAATTTTCTTTTTATTATTATTGTTATTTTACTACATTAAGATTTTCAAACTGCAATAACAGAAGTGCCTTGATTTGATATGTCACATAGGGTTCTGCCCTTTCTCATACCCCGATAGAGGGGTCACCCCCTCCAAAACTTTGAGTATAACTTTCAAATGTTTACTGTTAAAATTGATCCTGAAAAATTCTACTTACAATTCCCCCCTCCCCCTCTTCTATTTGCCTTTGTAGAAATCCAGTAAGATGCTGCATATTTTGAGATATCATTCTTCGAGGAAATTTATTATTTTCTCACGATCTGCATTTAGTAAACTGTTGCAATATAGTTATAACATTTGTTGATAACTTTCTGTTTAACATTTTACTTTCTTCGGCCTGAGCCAAAGTTGTCAAAAAGCCTTAAATAAAAATTAAATTAAATTCAATTCCCATTTCTTCGGAATAAGATCTTCAACATTCATACATGTACCTTGCGTCCATTAGGCTTTCAACTGTTATTAGAGTAGTGTCATCTACCGTTTGAAATCGGACAACGGGGCTAAACAGGGTACAACGGGACGATGCAAGTAGTACACTCGACGGTGCACCGTTGGATTCGGTTACACCTTCAGATACGAAGATCCATATCAGAAAATGTCAAAGAGCAAAACATAACAGCTCGCAATACGTGTTGTTCTGCCAAACACACACACCCTCACCCAACTTTCAAGTGGCGCCGCGATCGCAGCGCCAATGCTGACTCTAGTGGAGGTTTTATAACTATGGATTATACAACTTTTCAACATATTTTTAAAAAAAAACGTTTTCTTTTTACTTTTACGGGACTCCTGACGACTTTTGATGATCAATGAAGTAGACCCTAGTTAAAATGTTAATTCTTGCTAACAATACAGATTTAGAAAATAAACATCAGTATTGGGAATTACTTTGATAAAATTTTGTAGCATTATTTAAGTTTCCTCGGTCTCAGCCAAAGATGACTAAGAGCCATACGTGGACTGCTCTTTTCTCTGATGTACAAGGGAGCTAATGAGATATATTGAATAAATCATCTAAATAGAAACTTTTGGGGCACTTTTTAACGTATAAACCTTTAATTTTACTAGACGTAAACAAGAAATTCATAAGGTGATAAAAAAAGCAAAAAAAAAATCGCTAATTAAAGCAGGTTTTATTACCTTATTGATAAAAATCATGTTTTTCGAAGATGTTTGGTACTTTTTTTTCGGCATTTAAAACACTATGCATAAACGACTTGATATATAAATCCGACCTAGAAAATTGGTTCGCCCAATTTTATATAGCGTATAGAACTACTTTTATTTTACCCCTTTGAGTGCGTCTCATAAAGTATAACCAGTGTTCGATTTGCCAGGGGGAATACCGGGGATTATCCCCGGTTCGTGAGGATTTGATCCCCGGTTGTTGATTCCGAATATCATCCCAACCAGAGATAGAATCCTTGTATTTCTACCCAAACAGGCAGTATCTTGAAACTTACCAGCAACCATTAG
Organism: Lepisma saccharinum; assembly: GCA_022664845.1. Lineage (NCBI taxonomy): Eukaryota > Metazoa > Arthropoda > Insecta > Zygentoma > Lepismatidae > Lepisma > Lepisma saccharinum. Next base: position 1,779 of record JAGDQP010000447.1, on the reverse strand, counting down.
TTTTAGGATCCCCCCCCCCTTCGTAAATTATAACAAATCGAACACTGAGTATAACCCTAAATTATAACGTCTAGATTCTAATGGAGATAAAGCTTCTGCAAGAATAATGTGTACCCTTGTACAAACCTTGTAAGCTACTCCGTTGAGCGTTATGTTTCCAATTATAACTAAAATAAATTTAATCCTAATAAAACTAATTGCAACAGCTACAGAACAAAAGAAAACTTCCGAAAGAGTTGTTCCTGAAATCCCTGAGCAGAAATCGTTGCAGTTTTGTCCTGCTTTTGAATATTATTTTTCCATTTTCAACGAAGACTACAAGCAATCAAGAACGTAATCACTTCTAAAATTTACAGAACATAATTCAGTAACTACTAAAATTCAGTAACTACTCACTCATCAATAGCAATCAAGTTTATGAGATTTCACCTGAAAAACATATTATTAGGGCACCTCCGATCATACCACTCTAAAGCAGGAATGGGCAGTAACTTATAACAGTTACCTTGGTTAGACTGTCTATTGTTACTCCGGTTTAAAATACGAGCGTCTAGCCGCAGGTCACTGGAATTAAAATGGCGGCACACTTGGAAACACTTCCGGTACGGCACAGAACTTTTGCCTAAACAGAACTTTTGAGTAAACAGTTTTTTTGCGTATGCCCACCGCTAACAGGGAGCTGCGCCCCCCCGCGGCTAACGCCGCCCAGCTCCCTTCGGACGCACCCTCCCCTCTTGCACACCTGCCTCGCTATCGCTCGGTGTGCATCCTGCCCTGGTGGGTTTGTATACATCCTAGTTTTTAGTGGCATCTTTTAAAATTGTAAATCACAACTTTTATTAAATTTCCTTTCGTGTACTTACATAAAAAACGAAAAAAACTTTAACTTTCTTTTAAAAAAATATGTAAAAGGTCAACGCCAGGGTTTGAACCCGGAATCTTTGGATTAGCTGTCTAACGTTTTGACCACAAGACCAACTGCAGCTGGCGGATTGGGGTAGTGATGGGCATAATCGAATAGTTATAATCGATTAATTCGATTATTTGAATATCTCGAATGTTTCGAGACTTTCTGTTTTCCAACGATTATTCATTCGGTTTCAGTGTAAAGGATTTCTTTTGCTTTTATGACGTCACAAAGCGTCTCCATTTATTCTGTTGCTTTTCTATTTTACAAAGCGACGATTTTCTCCCCGCGGAAACTTGCACACTGACGTCTTCCCCTCTTGTCCTCCCATCTCCCTCTCTATCTCGGTCATCGAAGCCGAACAATTCCAACGGAACTAATTCATCCCTCCCAGCCCCAGCTCTTTCAAAGGGAGTAGAAAGGACAGGCGCAGGTCTACAAGGTCACTCCCCTCAGCTTTCATTTCTGAATCGAGACATTTTCCATTCTGGCGATTATTCATCGGTTGGCAGTGAGATATTTTCCTTTCCTTCTGAATCGAGACATTTTCCATTCCAACGATTATTCATCGTTTGCCAGTGAGATATTTTCGCGCAAAATATAATCGATCATTTTCAAGCATGTTGATTGGTTCGGCATGTCTCATTACGTCATGTTCCACAGAGAATAATCGCAAAACTTTTTAGAAGTGTGGATAGGTCAGAAATGAGTAATTACGTCATTCTCTGCTTGCGAGACTGAGAATAATAATCGATGATTTTCTTTAGCTGTGGTTGGTCAGAAATCATCGAGAAGAACTCACAGCAACAACCATCGATTAATTTTTCTCCAACTAAACGAAAGGCAATATTTTCGTTCCTTTCTCTCCCTTC
>JAGDQP010000446.1:152610-163623 GCA_022664845.1 Lepisma saccharinum | reverse complement strand
ATATATATATATATATATATATATATATATATATATATATATATGTGTGTGTGTGTGTGTGTGTGTGTGTGTGTGTACGTGCGTGCTTATTTAACGTGTAATAAAACGTTAAATAAATTCGCTTATTACAAACAAGAAAATTACTTCTGGGGGCCGCCGGGCAGAAGGCACCGTACAAGAGAATCGCGGCTTGAAAAAGATTGAGAAACACTGCGTTGGATCAATGCCATGTGCGATTTGTGATAGACAAATACCTTGTGCGCATGGACGGATTTAGTAGAGATACCCTGGGGGCAATACAATTTATTTTATGGATAACAAATTGCAAAGCTATCGTTTAGAATGAAACATTTAAAGTCACTCAGATATGCCCTCAATAAATCCACCCATGCGTGTGCGTGCGTTTTCTCAGTGTTCTCCCGTTTTGTCCCACTTTCTTCATTCCACCAATTAATCCCATCATCATGTATCCGGCCTGAGCCAAAGTTGCCTAAAAGGCCTTACAACTAAATTTAAAATTCAATTTAAATTCAATTTTACGTATGCATGCACTGACCTTTATTCTGAAAAGGAAAGAGAAAATGGAACACGAGCTTTATTTCCAGAATGATTCGCTAGATTGGCGCTGTGTAAAATATATGTGCGTGGCGTGACAAAAATAGAAACATAGTGAAATTATTGTTCGTTGATATGACAACTTAGCAGTGAAGATAGAATCTTTTGCTGGAAGTCAAAAAGTAAAACATGAATTGCCGTGCACCTTGAATTTTCTGTATAATGCCAAAATAATATTTGTTATTTGAGATTATATCTACATATACTAGGTCACCATACTACAGATATAGGACTTTAATAAACAAATACTGGACAGTTAAGAAAAGTCCAATCATAGGTTCAAGTTCGTGGGGTTTATTGAACGGAGTTGTTCGGAATCCACGAGCTAATTGACCTGACTCCCGTCTAGAGAGAGCCAACATGAAAAGAGGGCTTGACCCACTCTTGAGCTGGCGCAGAGCTCGAACTATAAGTATTACCGTCAATCGTTGGACGTGTTATAAATGGACGTGTGTCGACTTGTACTTAGACATTTGTATAAATTTATAAAATATGTCAACTATTTTATGAAATAGGTGGCAACACTGGCACTTGGGGACGGAAACTCTCACACAATTTTTGTATTGTGTCGAATAATTGTGTGTCAAACTCGGTGCTGATACGCTCAAATTGAAGCAATTTAAAAAATAACCATTTTCCACAATGACAACTGAGACGCAATACCAAACCAGGAATACTTCTACGACCTGGCCCAGTATCTAAGGAATACATGCGCAAAATTTGGTGGAAATCAAGGAACGCATGTAGATTTGGATACTTGCGTCTAGGACCAGCGCGCGTGAAAACAATGTCTCTGTGCAAGTTGCGTGTGCAATAAATAAAAGAGAACCGAACCTGACTTACCTAACTTCCAGGTGCCTTTGGTCACTACTTTTATTAAATTTCCCAATGCGTATATATACATAAAAAAGATTATTTTCTTGAAAAAATGTAAAAGTAACGACGCCCGTGTTGGATCCCGGGACCTCTCGATCAGCTTTCCAATACTTTGACCACCGGGCCAACCAGTGAGTTGTAGAGTGAATGCTTTTCGGTGCTACTAATAGTTCAAGGAGTTCTGCGCCGGCGCGAGAGTGGACGAAGCTTTGGAAACGGGTTTCTCTGAGACGCTAGTATTTGGATTACTAACACAGACAAAATTCCTAGTTACTACGGGTCGGTGTTGGAAGGAACTTACGGACCAGGGCGGGCTGGAAAGTTACATATGGACTGCAATCCAAACGGATCTTAACGAGGTAGGGGTCTAACCGGACCGGTCGGACTGGTCTGGCCCTGAGATGGACTGCAGGCCGAACTGAACTGAACGGTGTAGTAATCTGCACGTGCCGGCCCTGGCTGGTCAGCCCTGGGATGGACTGCAGGCCGAACAGAACTAAACGGGGTAGGAGTCGCACGTGTCGGTCGGGGCTGGTACGGGCCTGGATTTACAGGACTCTAATTCGTGCAGAATATATATCTTCGTAAAATGATTAATGCTTTTCAACTCCAAAAAGTATAGTGAATTAAAATCGTATTCGCACGATGATAGACGCAAAGATGAGCCAACTGTTAAACTCGTTTCTGTAAGATTTACCGGTAAGGTTAGATTAGATTCGGTTGCATTCAGTAATGTGCACCAATAACTCCCTAGTTTACCTACGAGGTAAGTTGCCGAGAAAGTAGAAAATAGTTTTAGCTTACTAGCTACACACCAGAAAATATAAACATGAAAGATAATGAAACACAGAAAACTATATACGTAGTGAAAAGTCTTTATGCCAACCATAGCCTAACATTCTGGTCACATCAACCATTGTTTTCTTTACATTAGTTTACGTTTGTGCTTCCAAAGTACATAACATGCATCTACTATACAGAATAAGTTATAGTGCATTCAACTAGTACTACTAGGTTTATTGCTTTCATTCCAAACATCAATATGTAAGTAAACAAACTATAGTTCCTGTAGGTATCGATGTACTTCCCGACCTAGATCGTTAGACCAATCAGATTACGAAAAATACAACATATCATTATCATGCATTGTGATAATACCAGAACATGCACAATTAGTTCGACCTAGTAATCCAAATGTGTAATCCAGGTGATCGTATTAACCTTTGGTAGCATTTCAATCTAATAACAACGTACAGCACTTTTCAAAGCAAACATTTCACAAACTTACTTGTTTCCCAAGATTCAACAATATCTATAAAACAGCATAATTTCAATGCAGCTACTTGTTTACTAAATCCCATTTAGTATAATCAAAATATCACACAATCATAAATCTCATGCTGTTTGAGAACACAGCTAAGCAAAACCAATATGTATCAACTATCTAGAAGATTCATGTTCTTTTTAAAGCCAATTCTTTACGCCCATATGATTCAATGTAAAAGAATCGTTTTTTCTCACCAAAGATATTATAATAGAATAGAGTTCGTACTTTCCAAAAAACATTGATCATCCGCCATGTTCTGTCCATTTGTCCATCACCAACTTAGGTTAGTCATCAAGAATTACATATCTAAATTGCAAGCCAAACAAAGTTAGACAAAACAAGAAACAACTTTCTGCTCTACTTCTACAAACAGATACAACCAAATTGTCTTCTCTTTATTCTGTTTAGAAGGAACACAAAAGAGTATTATATTAAAAATGAGACAACACAAGAAAGACATTATTATGTTGAAAAATTGAGTAAAGTTGGAATCGTTTTAGAATTTAAATGAAAAGTTACCTTTTGATATAACTTTACTTGAAATAAGATAATGAACTTTATAATTAGAAACAAAATTAATACCTACGTGCATTTTTACGCTAATCAAGGCATGCTACAGTTAAATATTTCAGACGCATACTTTGAATATAATGTTTAGTAGCTCAAGACATCCTCTCAAAATATTTTATAATATCAAAATTACTTGAAAATGGTACACAATATTGAACTCAGAAACAAATACTAACAAATTTTATTTAGACTATAATAATAATAATAAATTTTACATAAGCGCTTTTTGGATTGACTACAGCATCACAGTTATCGGATGAATATTTATAGTGGAAAGACATTGCATTTTTAGAATGATGTTGAACCTAACTAGCTAACAATGTGGCTTATGGAACTCGCAAGTACATCGCCGCAGTAACAAACGGTCGCCATTGGATTCTATCCTGGGCAATACCAACCCAGTTTTTTATCAGGAACACCTACTTCTCGAAGATATCTTCTTATATTGTCCTCTCAACGACGTCTCGGTCTTACCAACGGTCTCCTTCCATCCGGCCTTCCAACCAGGATAGAATATAATCTTCGTTTTTCCCCCATCCGAGCTACATGACCTGCCCACCTTAGTCATCGCGATTTCATTATTTTTACGACATCTGGTGAATCGCACAGTCCGTGGAGTTCTTCATTATGCAGTCTCCCACACTCCAGTCATCTCGTCCCGTTTCGGCCCGTACGTCTTTCTCAAAACCTTATTTCCAAACACACGTAATTTATGTTCATCTGCTGTGGTCGTACTCCAACTTTCGCAACCGTAAAGTATTACCGGCAGAATAACCGCTCTGTATATTTTCAATTTCAATTTCCATGATATTAATCGCGATGTTAGAAGTTTTCGTACTGATTAGAAACATGCGTTGCCAGATACTAACCGACTTTTTATTTCTTCGGTGACCTCATTTTTGCTTGTTACGTATGCTCCCAAGTATTAAATTTGTTTACTTTCTCTGTGACCTCATCCCTAATTCTTATGTTTTTATTTCCTTCATTCCCTGTGTTTCGGCTTGTTATAATGTATTTTGTTTTATCTATGTTTACCTGTAGACCTATTGTTATAGTCTAATGTTGGCTCGAATTTAGACGGTACTTTAAACAATGTTTGTGACACACAACTGTTCCGTAGAGCATTTGATCGGAGCGTAACTCTCGGTACCATCACAGTTGTGTACTACTTGATATTCACTATTTCTGAACAAGGAGCTTAAAACTATAGATTTGGGTTCTGAGACTGTGAAATCAATAATACTCAAAGGATTCATTTTCATATAAGTCGACGCCGCAATAATTTGTATACTGCACTAGTTATTCCTATCCGAACCTAATGTTGAACGTTATTGAACATTTCCAAATGAAAACAAAAGTAAGTATCTTTGGCATTAGCGTGACCTCTTAAGAAGAGCAATGAATAGTCTTTTGACTTACATGAAAAGTAGTCCAAGTGCAATACATCTTGTCGTAATTCTATATCACAACTCAAACTCGCGTATCAACTAAAGTATTTCGAATATCGTGTTGCTACTTCGGTTGTCGGATCATCACTCTCATTCTCAACTCACGGCTCCTGTCTCTTTCCAAAAAAAAAAAAAACTGTCCATCTTTCAACTTCCTCATCGGACATCTCCGTGACGTCAGAACCTCTGACCAAGTCAATGGAGTTTCTCAACTTCTCTCGGAGTCAACAAATTATACATTCCTTCCGGAGTGAACTACCTTTCCGTATGTCTTTTGAAATCACGCGAACGGCAAAGTACATGCAAGCTTTTAGATTCCTAAAATTATTATCGAGACGTCTTGGTTATATTTCCTAGTTTACAAGTCATTGTCATTGTTTCCCATTTGCCAATACTAAAGAATTAAATAAAATTAAGATTTGAAAAAGAAAAGCTGTTGTCTCACAATGAGCCTATCCCAAATTTATCAGCCCATAACATTCCCCCTTCTTTTTTTTTTCAAAATTTTAGCACGAATTTATGAGGGTTAAAATTTTCCTTCTGAATTGAGAGACACCCTGTATATCTTTAGAAAAAGAAAATATAACCATTACTAAACAAGAAAATAAATGCGTTAAAATAAGATAACATATGATCTTTCTGATAGCTTGTTGATAAAATATTATTCAAGTTTCTTCTGTCCTTTGCTTTCATATTATTATTATTTTTTAAAAAAATAATGAACAATCTTCAAAGTAAATAATTAATGTTATATAATATTCGTATTCATTTTCCTGCTATGTCGCAAAGTGAAATAATTCTTGATTCTTTATTTGTTATTTCTGTGAATTATCTTGTCAGCAATATTATGACTCACTATAACCTCCTATATGTTATGTCAACATTACATGTGCGTGAGGATGTGTATCGATCATTGTAGCTGTCATAGTCACGTGATAAAACGTTATCAATTAGGGTTGAATGTGATCCTCACTCCAAGATCCGCTGCTGCTGAACAACAAATATGATGCAAATTCTAAGCGCTGTTGCCAATTATACTCCTGAAAAATTTGACGACAAATTTAATATTTCCACACTTCACTTATATCACTAAATAGCAACACTGAACACTCTTAATATCAGTGTTGACACACTATGTTGAAATAAACACTGTTTTCATAGCTTGTTCATTGTCTGGTGCTTAGTGGTTGAAAAAAAAAGAAAATTCTGTAGTCTATGATATTAATTCCAATTATGTTCGTTGATAATTCCTCATAAACAATTGTTCGTAAAATAGTAACATTTATCTTCGTCACTTAAAGTTTGCACTAAAATAGTGTCTTAATAAAAATATTATGTTCTTCCTATGGTAAAAAATTGTTCTTCGAAATTCGTCGAATGCTAATAGTTAATGTTCTTTGGAGAAACTTATTGTCACCAATAAAATTCTTAATTTGCGTAGTCAATCACTGGAATGTTACTAATGTGTCAAATTAAGTTACCAACTCAGTTCGGATACATTTGTACTAGTTTATGCCATAGTCTATCTTTTTATCAATAGTTCGTGAAATTCAATTTCGTAGCTGAATTAAACACTGTCTATGAACTAATTTCACTTCCATGAATTATATATTGTATACGACTGTATATTTTGCTAGTCTATAACTTAAAATGAACCGCACATCTATGTCCATTTTTAGATAACTTCTAGAAATGTCACATTTGAAATATTCGTCTGTATATAATTTATACTTCCACAAAAGTGCCTATTTCATTGTCTTTGCGTATGTGACTGACACTTTTATGGACTTGTACCTTCCTGACTATTCACCTTGCAATGAGGTCTATGGCAACTTACTATATATAGTATATTGTATGTTCAGTCCTATCTATATTCATATCTATGATTTTTGTGTATCATTTGTTGAAATGAGTATTGATTCTTAAAACTAACCTCTCAACTCTTTTTTTCGCCTTACTTGATATATATAGCCTATTACCTATTTAACTATTTACACATAAATACACTATTACAATTGCTGTTTCATAAACAATGCTACGATTTCTTAAATCTTGTATATTTCATTTGTAAAAAATACTATAACTATTATTACCTCATATTTACTCTTCTAGAACTAACAATAGTTATCTATGATTGTCTATGATGCTTACTATCTTCTAGCCATATTTAATTTAATCTATGATTTAAGCTGTACTATACACATCTGATATCTAACTTATCACCTTTTATCATTCTTATTTTTTTTAAAAAAAAAAAGGTTGTTTGTTTATCTTTACGTATACCTAGTTCTCTATTAAATTATTCTTCCTTCCATTTGACTATAAATTATTCGATTCCTAAAACCTGTATTTATTATTATTATTTTAATCTGCTTATTTTGTGCATCTTCTTATCGTTTCTTCCTTCCTTTTCATCAAAATTCTCCCTCAAGTCCAATCTTCGAATGCAACCTTCTTTCTCCAAGAATTCGATTTCCACTGAACTTTTGGATTTCCACAAATGGGTCAGAACAAAAATGGTCCTCGACTGCCTTGGATCAGAAATTCGATTCAAATTCCATTCCTCGTTTCGAAACACATTTTAAAAAGAAAACAATTCTTGATTTTCATTTCCGTTCTCATTTTCCATTCTTTTCCTTCGGCTCGTTCAGAATCTTGAGCGACCAAGATTCATGACGTGATGAGAAGCTGAAATTCTGCTGCTTCTGCATTCCTTCTTTTCTCAAATGACTCGTTGCTTGGGTGTATCATCGCTTCAGTATTCTGGTGAGTCTAGATTAGGCCAAATTTCTATGCGTGTACATGTTGGTGAGGACTGTCTTAGAACGGCGAAATCATAGGTTGTTTCTATGCTATTCCGAACTTTGTAAACAGAAAACGAGACAAAGAGAATACTTACTGCATTAATACTTACTACAGAAATTAGTTTATTTGTTGGCACAATGCACTACAATACGTTTAAACATATAAAACCATATAAAAGACCCGAAAAGATATATATGTTCTAACAATTATTTTGCAATGTTTCTCTTATCACTATTCACAGCGTTGCCAGATACTGAGAACTAATATTATCTTCATTGGTTTTGTGGGATAAATCTCGAAATTCTGTGTTGGTAAACGTCAAAATCGCCTAATGTTGTTAAACATAGGTTTATCAAAAGTGTCATTATACATGTTGGCAAAACATGCATGTACTTTTTTTTCAAGCACATTGCAACAAAAGTTTGAAACAATACTGTAATATATATTGTGAACTATATATTTTTGATATATATATATCATTGATGGAAATATTTATAGCATAACCCCCTGACGTTAAAATTCTTGCCAGCATGAAAGAAAATATATATAAAAAAAAATGTTTCTCTATCAATTTTCAGAAAAGAAACTGTTTCTAAAATAACGAGAATATTTTTAAAATGTATTGATAATACTTCATGCTCTGTGAGTACACCTTAATGACCTCTATCTAAATGCTATACCGGACTGACTGCTGTTATTGAAAATTTCATGATTATATGAAGCCTGGGGGCGGAGAGGACAGTTAATCTCGTTTATCCACTTCCAATCTAAACCAGTATGGACCAATTTTACTGTTCTAACTCAGTTTTTACGCTCGATATCTCTGTGCGGCTCGTTTTCTTATGTCTTATTTCTTGCAAAAAACGTAAATATTATTGACAGTATTTTCTATTGTATGCAGAGTAGTGTATAATAGTACAAATAACTCAAGAATTAAAATTTAAATAAAAAACGGGTCACACAGCAATAAGAAGCGTATAAAACTGAGTTAGAACTGAAAATTTGATCCACATTGGATTAGACTAGAAGTGGACAAACGAGTTTATTTGCTCTGGCGTCTATTTTTCGACACTAAGCAGTCACTCCTGTCGTGTGAGCATAAGCCGATTTTATTAATTTTGTATTTCATGTGTTTAAGAAAATAAGAAAAAGTAATATATGGATTAGTTGGTCGATTCGCCTAGTCTTTTGTGTACGCAATTCTAGGTTCTATTTAATTCATATAATAGTATACCCTACTCTGCGTAGAAAAGAAAATACTGCAAATAATATTTACCTTTTGGAAGAATTAAGACATAGGTATAAACGGGTTTCACAGCGATATTAAGTCGTAAAACTTAGTAAAAACCGAAAATTTGTTCCATATTGGTTTAGACTGGAAGTGGATAAAAGAGATCAAATCCGATGCCTGGCTTCATATATTCATGAAATTTTCAGTGGCAACAGTCAGTCCAGTATCGCTTTTAGATAGAGGTACAAACTATGAACTTTTAGATACAAACTATGATACAAACTTTTAGATACAAACTATGAACTTAATTATAGTATCTGGCAACCTATGAACAATGTTAGCAGTAATATTAGAAATCGATTAAGAGGACACATGTAAATAATTTCAGATCTTTTAGACGTTTCTTCTTTTGTGTCTGTTTAAATCTATCGTAGTGTATTGTGCCATCAAATACAGTAATTTCTGCAATAAGTAATCACCCAAATACATTCTCTTTGTTTTCTTTTATGTTTTCGAAGTTCGGAGTAGGAAAGAAGAGACCGATTATTTCGCCGTTTTGAGACGGTCATCACCAACATATGCAAGTACAGAAATTTGGCCAAATCTGGACTCACCTTTCCATTCCTTCCTTCAAAACATTCTGTGCTGGTGCTAAAAATTAGCGCATTTTGGCAGTTTGTCTTTCGGGAAACTATAGTGAACACAAATATTGCGAAATTAAACCTCGTTACAGTGAACGTTTATTTTTCTCATCAAATTTAAGGTAAGAACAAATCCTTTTTCTCATAATTTATTTACTTAATTTCACAATGTATTTTATTTACGTTGTGTTTTTCTTGTTGAAAGTAATAATTCTATTTCTTCTATTCTAGGTAAGTGTCATGTTCCTATCCTGTTCCAAAGGCTGTTTTGGTAAGATAAACAATTTATTATTTATTTATTTGTTTAAATTTCCTTTACTGGTATGTATAGTTTTTCCTTAATGATAAAACAACGATCCTATTTCGGTGTACTTTTCGTGATTCGTTTCGTAAACGCCTGTATGTCTTATTGCTTAAAAAAATCTTATGTTCGTAACCTAATATTCCTTTCCTGTTCGATGAAGTTTTTCTATATTTTACCACTAAAACAAATCATGAGCCTGAGTGATAACCAGTCAAAATAAAATATTGGCCACATATTTTTTTCCAACTGCTGTTGCAATTTCGAGACAAAAAGTCAAATTTGGTCCTTTGTTTCGGTCAGTCGTCATGCTGTGTCGTGACTTCCGTCTGATATTGCCACATAAACCTTTCCTTTTAAGCCCTGATTTTTTAAAAGTTAATTGGGTTGCCTCCACCAGATAATTTCTAGTATTTCTTAATAAAATTGTGTATTCGCTAATCGGTCGATTTACAAATTGATCACCATTTCTTGCAACCAAATGGGTATCAAATCTACAATTCGATAATTAAAAGATACGGATTATATAATACTAGAATTATCACTTCAATGCTGCACCTGCTTTAATATCTTCCATTATTGCTCCTGTTCATGTTGACATAATGGTATTTAAATTTTGCCTTGCTAAATTCTAAATATAGTGTTTTTTCTACTGTGGTACTTTAAAATACTATTCTAGGATATTATTTGTAAATATGATAAGTCTTAATAATTTTTGTTCCATAGATCTCTCAACTGTATTCCAATCATAACTGCAAATACAATTTACCATTATTATTATTATTATTTAACTCAATTGTAAACAAACAATATTTTGGTCATTATCCATGCGTAAATTAATTCTTGGTTTTATCGACGATCCATGCTCTCTCATTACTGTTTTCGTTTCTTTTTGTATATATGTAAGCATAACTAAAACTGTATATATATTTAACTTACACTACAAGCCTTATCATCATATTTCTAAATAACGGAATGTGGTATATTCATATTTCAACCTTGGCTCTTAATTAAAGTACGTGTGATGCTATACTGTAATTTCAGCAAACTAACTAACACTAACTAATGAATCTAACCCATAAGATTCAATTAGAAGTTTCTTAGAGAATGGATCTTGATTGATTACTTTAACCTTTCCAAATAAATGAACGTTATTGCTCAGAGAACTACAACTGAGGGGCCGTGGCTCAGTTGGTAAT
>JAGDQP010000446.1:26199-152510 GCA_022664845.1 Lepisma saccharinum | reverse complement strand
ATATATATATATATACTGTATTTAACTTACACTACAAGCTTTTATCTTTATATTTCTAAATAATGGAATGTGGCATATTCATATTTCTAACTTTAGCTCTAAATCAAAGTACGTATGATACTATACTGTAACTTCACCAAAACTAACTTACAGTAACTACTGAATCTAACCCATAAGATTCAATTAGAAGTTTTTTTAAAAAATGGTTACATACTAGACCATCTACTACTAAAGTACTAACTATAAAAATGTACAACTTCGCTAAACTAGCTTCAAGTTTCACAACAGCAACCAATGCCTAATTGTTACTACTAACGTACAACACGTGTGCGATTTGCATAAAGGCTTCAAATTCGTATTCAAATAAACACTCCTAGTGTCCAATATATGCTAAATTAATGCACTAAAATAACTACTTATCTAGTTACAGTTAGCTAGTAACTAGTTACGAAATCATCTACTTAGCTAGTTACGAAATTATCTGAGTGAGCGAAACTTGGTTTTCAGACATACAGAATAACGATGGTTACTTTTCCTCAATCTTATACAATATTTAGGGATGACAGAAATTATAATGATAGTGAAAATGACCGTGGCAGTGGTGTTCTAATTGCAGTCAGAAGTGACATTTCAGTGATAAGAAGAACTGATTTAGATAAGATAAAATGAATTGTATGGGCGGTAACAGCACTATGGCTTACGCCCGTCTCGAAACTGATTGTCAATTTATTTGTAAATTTTGGTGTTAACATAAATTATTGTATGTAATTGTTATCGTAATGACAATGCATTGGGCGACATTATCTGTATTGTCTTTATTATTATTATTTCATATACTCTGTTAACCTACTGCTTCAATTACTATAGGATACTTACCGTTAGGATTTTGTAGTTCCAAAGTGTATACACTCCTTAGCGGTAATGAAAATTGCCCTTGTGGAAATAATGGTTCTTATTTTATAACATGCCATTCTAGGATGTGCGCAAAGAAGAATTCTTTAACAAATTTCATGAATATCGTAGCGATTAAGTGTGCAAATGGTAGTATTTGACCAATCTAGTCCCAGATAGCACCTCAACTTGTAGTAAGTTTGTACGGGGCTTGGCATTGTAAGTTTGCCCAACGTTTGACATTGCATTGCAGCAAATATGCTAGTTGACACATGCGGAATTTGCTACAAACTTGTCTTGCCAAACATCAAGCCTGTGGCGGAAAAAGATTTCTAATGTCTGGATTGAGGCTCGAACCAACGATCTTCAGTTTTGTTTGTAGTCGGTCACTCTACCGACTGCTCTATCGCGTCACTCCTAATTTTTATCCATTTTACTAGTCCTTTATGTTACGAAGAGACTTTCTTAAGTTAGTGATTTTGAAAAAAAAAGTTGAAATTCTTCAAGTTGAAAGTTCTTTGGTCCTGTTTTAGAGCTATAAAGCCTGCTTCGTTGATTTTTTGCAAAGAAGCCTCTTCAGGAAAATCATAATGATGCGTATACGTTACTGCTCGGGTCGATGACATGTTGCGTTTTTGGTCTTTGTATTGTGTATAATGAAAGAAAATAATAATTATCTCATTTGAATTGTTTAACTTATTTTCGGGAAATGCCTACAATTTTCAAAATAGTGTGAAATGTTGAAGGGAAGGAAAAGAAAGGCAATAATAAGTACGAACAAAAAGTTGTTGTTGAAAAACGTTTTTTTTTTTTGGAAACCCAGTTAGTTTCAGTTAGTAATCCAACAGGAAACATCACTGTTAATTTATCACTGTAAGGAAAAATCAATGCTAGTCGAAAATTGGTCTAAACTAGCGTACTATATGTGAAATTGCCAGCCAGTTTGCTTGAGAAATATCATCGACCCGATCAGTGAAGTACACATCATAATGACATTCTTGAGATGACTCACTTGTGAAAAAATGGGAATCAGCCTTATTCATAACTCTAATCTAACACAGGATCAATATAAGCTTTCCCAGTTTCGAATTAAAGTGTACGTAATTAAAGTCCCTTTATTCCATAAACTATTTTCGTAACGTAAACAGACTACTAAAATATACTTCGTTTAGCAGAATAACTCTTGGAGCAGTGGTAGAGTGCCGGAAAGTAAACAAATCTGAAGGTCGTGAGTTCGAATCGCACTGCAGACCGAAATCTTTTTTCGCTATAGGTTCGATGTTCATCTACCAACGTTTTTTTTTTTTTAAAAAAAAGAACAAGGTTTGTAGCAAGTTTGGCATCGGTCAACTAGCAAGTTTGCTGTAATATTGTAGCTAGTTTGCAGACTTGCAAATGTAATGTGTTATCTGGTGTGCTAATTGTCGCAAATAACTCTTCATGTGCTTGAGATAATCTTTTTTCTATACAGTAAACAAGCAAATTTATTAGTTATCTGTAGTTGTCACTTTCGTAGCAGTATCTTAATGCAGTTTCTCATTTATAAAATAAAGCGTTATACTGCTTGGTTACATCCCTCCGTTTCGTGTTAAATTCCATGCTTCTTTCATCTGTTTTGTCTTGTTTGTAAAATGGATAGAGGACAATTTCAAAACTCGTATTTCTTCCCGATACTTGACAGCCTAGATGAAAAAAGGAAGATGAAGCAGCCTAGATTAAGTAGAGACGTATTGTATAGTATAGGGTCAGAAACTTTTTTTTTTCTAAGAGGGACAGGATATATACTGGAGAAAATTAATATCTTTTTAAACTTTCGAAAGACTGTAACTGCAGCCAGTGTTCGATTTGTGCCAGAGGATGGTTGGGATTTCCCTGCTCTCTGCAAGCATCTTCCCTGGCTCTGTTTATAGATATATACATCTAGCCTGGGATATGAACGATCCCAAAATACGGTATAATATATATCTCACTAATTCTTCTCCCACTCTGGAAATTGTACAAATCGAACACTGACTTCACCTAGTTTTCACCATGCCATGGTGCGATTTAAGGGAAACATAACTTCTAGTCTGCATTAATTCACCTCACTTGATTTTATTACAAAGAATGTAGTCGAAATTAGGATGGGAGGCTGAAATTACGTTTCTTTATATAAAACACAAAATTGTCTTTGCGTTTTGGATAACACCTTGTACAGGCATTGTATAAAGCCTACGGGCAATAGGTTAAGTAAGATCTCAAACTGTAGCAGAATCTAAGCAGGCAGCGCTCAAAACTTAAATTACCATCGTCAAGCATGTGTTGATGACTCTCCTCGGAGTTTCCGTCCTCAAAATAGAAGTGAGAGATATTTGAGCGGCTCAGAGGAACAGAGATGGAAGTATTTTTTTTTTTTTAAAAAATGGGGGGAAACAATGTCAAATGTTCCTGTAAATATATATTGAAACGGAATTATTGTATCCAACGATTGTCTCTATATCTGTGATTGAATTTTTTTTCCAACGAGTTTTTTTTAAAGGTTTACAATTGCAGTTTGTTATTGATATTGTGTTAAACATTTCTGCTGGCGCTTACCATTTTTACCCCAGAGTCGCTGAGTAAGATTGTTGGTTCGAGACGTTGAAACTAGCTTAAAAGAAGTGTAAGTAAGCATGTTAGTGGTAGGCAAGTATTTCAACAAATCTTGCAGAAAGAACCGGACTGCGTGCAGACATTCTACAGTGATTACAGAGTATAGGCAAAAAGATATGTAAACATTTTAATTTGGTTACATCAGTGTTGCTTTCAAAGGTGTTTATTTCACCGGAAAAGGTGATATTTTTAAAATTCTAGAGGAAAAAAAAAAAGCTGATGATTATTTTCAATCTGTTTTCTATACAGAAGTTTTTGGGGAGGTATTTTTTGTACTCCATGATATAATAGCATCCCCTTCCGTCGTTCACTGAAAGAAACACTGAATCACATGAAAAAGGAAGTAGAATTTGTTTTAAAAAAATCTCTACTTGCGTTTACTTAGATTGGCGGATATTTTCACTATATGGGAACTTTTAGGTGACGAAAGGCGTAATTTCGCAATAGTTTGTAGTCGACAAGCGATATTCATTTGTTAACTAAAGTATTGTCACTAGTCGTTAACTGCGTTAAAAAAGGTGGAACCCACTATTCAATTACAGATTTCTAGAATCAGTATACTATACAGTGATATTATTTAGGTTTTTCCGTTACGGACAATTTTTAACAATTGTATGGGATCAATTTTAGTTAAAAATAACTAAAGACACGCTAATAAATTTAATAAATTACAAAATTAGTTTTGTTAGAATATTTAGTGCCTATTTTAGCATAATCGTTAACAAAAAAATAATTGACCAGTAATTAGAGCTTCAGTCCAACCATGCCAACGGATATTATTAATAATTTGTTTCTGAGGATAGAAGTTCATTACGCGGAAAAAATTGTAAAATTAATTTGCTTTTCATGTATGCAACTCTTACACTGTGTTTATTGTAAATATTACACCTTATAGCTATAGGTCTTCACGCCATGTAGTTTATTCTGTTGAAGATGAGGCGAGGATGCTTCAATTGAAACAGTGTTTATAAACGGTAGTTCCAAAATATGAGGCAAAACTTTTCAGGAGAATTCCTTTCACTAAAACAAAAAAGAAAGTTTGTATGTTGATTATGTGTCAAATTCCATTTCGTTTTCGAAGTATAAAGTTTACAACTCGGAGAAAACTTCTTACAATGGTAAATAATAATAATAATAATAAAAGTATTTCGCTTTGTATTATAAACAATGCATAAAGTTACATTTAGTGAAAGTAATTTGTATCAATACAGTGGATATTAGGAGTTAAAAGTGATGTCATCGAGTTTCAGTGTTGCCAACCTGGTTAAAAATTATTTTTTTCAAATTACACTGCTTCGTTTTATTAGATATTTGTTATCCCCTAGTGACGATAAAGATCATATGAGAAGTACAGAGCACCATGTTGGAAATTGTGAATATTATAGCAACTTATACGTGGATAATGACATTATTATTCACAGTTTGCAACACTGTGCTGTGTACTTCACACATAATGTTTGTCATTCCTAGGGGGATACCAGATCTTTAATAAGCCGACGTAGCGCCATTAAAAATTTTATACCTGGTTGGCAACACTCACAACTCAATAGCATACAAATCAACTCGCGGAAACTAAATTTTACTTTTGCATCGTTTATCTGGAAATATTAATCTTACTTACCATTCTAAGAAGTTCGTTTTGGGTTCCAAACAGGAATCCCTATATCTCAAGAACAAATTGTAACTTAATATATGAACAAGATACCGTCCTTCCTTGTTTTGGTGTTAGGAGTCCACCTTCAAAGCATGTTTCTATATTTCGGAACTACCCTGTATAGTGGATTCTTACCTCGGATTTTAATCATACATGATTCTTCTAGTGTATCTGGTCAAAACATTATACTCCTTTAATTAAAGATATGATTACTTTTAATTAATACGATAATTTTTCATTAGAGACAAACGGGTTATCAAATTAACGAGAAATATTGTTATTATCATCATTATGAGAATAACCAATGAATATTTTTTAGAACGAAAAGAGTCGCATTACTATATCTTCTTATCGAAACTTATTTTTTTCCATATTTTAGTTGGAGAATACTATTTTATTTTTCATAGAATCTTTTCATTCATTGTAAATTGTAACATTTGGCGCAATTACGCTCGTAGTTGCTTATTAAGGGTAGTGTACTACCTTAAGACTGAAGATGACTACTAGTGCAAGTGTTATTAATCAATAAATTTGAAGGATTACATCGAAAAAAAAAAAACTTTACTGGGGGATAAAGCTGAAGTTTTAATTTTTTTCTTATTTGATGGAAGTGGACTGTTAAATTTAAAGAAAATACTTTGTATGTATCATTTATATAAATAAAAAAATGTTGCATATAAAGGAATTCTATCCTTGCTTTAGTATTCAAATTAAAGTTTGAAATATATGTATATATAAGCAGAGTATACCACATATTTTTATATATATATAAAAATAAATAAGAAAGGTCGCAGTACAAATCCATGGTGGGACATCTTTTACGATTTGAGGGAAATAGTTCGTATTTCTTAGCTAATAAACGTAATTGAACGGAATATTGTAAATATAAAACTTTATTAAATCGAATTTTCAATTGGGAACTTCAGTCTGAAGGTAGGGATAAACAAGTGCAAAGGTAGTTTGAATAAGGAATATACAAGATTAAAATAACTTTGTGCACTGAATCATTTTTTTTTTTTTTGTTCTTTCCTTGCTTTTTTATGCTATGTTTTGTACCAACATACACAATATTACAGAGAAAGATTGTAAAATCTGCATGAAAGCCATTGTAATGCAGCCATGGGCTTTTTTTTTTGTTTGTTTGTTTAAGTAAAAGTCAGTACTCCACATTGCAGAGATTAATGTATTAAGATTGGGTAGGCGGCTAGTTTACTTGGATGGTTCACTAATTCATTTTGTGTAAAAACAATGGAAATATGAACGCCTATATCACAAAATATGTGCAAATACACTTTAAAAAAATGCTTGTAAGAAGTGCTATGTTTTTTTTTTTGTTTCTCTCAAAAATATAAAGTGCGTGTTTTTAACATCTCACTTTCTTAAAAAATCCAGCTCATTTCTGTTTTCTGATTTACTACAGATAGCATTGTTGTATTACAAATATTGTTTTCTTTTGTTATTGTTGTAGATAAAAGAAAAGTAGATCTGTGGTGTTGTTAGTTTTTTTGCATTTTGTATGATTTCAATTAGTTAATGTCCGTTTTAGGCAAAGCAGTAAAACAAATGTAAAAAAGTTAATTTAAGTCACCGTGCATAAGCCACACAAGGACGTGGTTATTTATTTAAAATATGTATGTGTGTATGTATGTGTGTATGTTTCTGAATGTATACATACAATCGTTTGAGTTTATAAGAAAAAAAAAGAGAGAATATGTGTTGTTTTAATGCGGTTAAAACAAGAAATAAGTATTCTCAGTGGTAAGACTCCAATATATGTATGTAATAATTATAATAACGTATTTACAATAAATATGCAGTGACAGGTTTTGTAAAGATTATTACGTAATATATGATTTTAAACTTTCTAGACAACAAGTAACATATAAAGAAAATGGGTATAAAAAAGGATGGTGAAAAAATAACTAATATACATACAAAAAACAATATTATATAATAATAATAATAAAACAAGTTGCAGCCATAACACATAGTTTAAAAATTGGTCTTCTTCACAAGTCTGTATGATTTCAATTTGTAAATGATCATATTTGGTCAATAAGTTATGGGAATGACAAATAAAAACGAAAAAAACAACATTACTAAACACAGAAATTACAAATTTTTAACGCTTCGATTACAGTAAAGGTAATTTTTTTGTGTGTATTTAATAACGAAGCAAAACACAGGTGTGAGTGAAAAAAAAATAATCAAGGATTATTTACAAATTCTTTGAACTGGGTAGAATTGGTGTCTTCGTGTGTGAGAAAAGGAAATTTTTTTTTATCATACCTATGTTTCTTAGTGCTGCATTTACACAATGAAATATAAATTTTTTTTAGCCAAGATTTCTGAAAACATATGACTGAAAAAAGATCAGTTAGAGCGACACCCTATTTTTTACATCACCGCCAAAGTTAAAAATTAAACAAACCAAAGTACTAGAATTACATATGTATAATTTTCTTTCTTCGGAAATTTTCAAATTTAATAAGACACCCATTGTATAAAATAGCTTATAAAGTATTTACCAATTTTTTTTTTTTTTTTTTAGTTTTATCGTTTTGCCCATTTCAATTATATAATATTGCAATTAGGCCCTATAAAATATGTTTTTTTTTCTTTTTCTTTTCATTTAAACTATCAAGCTTATGAATGACAACAAATGATTCAGCATGGATTAAAAAAAAAAACCATGTTGATAACACCCATACGTGCACACACACATACATACATACATACATACCCCCACACACATAATATTTATACTTAAACATTTCTTCAGTTTTTTTTTCTTTTGAGCGTGTAAATTATTGTATCAATGAAAATATTAATGATGTATATATATATGTATATAGCTGTTTTTTGCAAAGGGCTTTTGTCACCATTTCGTTAACAATATTTATAAAACCTAACAAGAATGCTTTTAAATCTTCAGTTTTTAACAATTAACTTCACATAACCATTTACACAATCCGTCTCTTGTTAACAATGCATACAAGTTGATAAATATATATATATATATATTTATCATTGTCGTCACCTTGCTATATTTTATCTTCTTTTTACATATGTAGGCATAAATATATATATATTTGTTTTTAGCAGTTTTGGAATGCCCATCAGATATCACAAATGGAGGAATTGTAAGCTGAGAAATTTGCAAGATATCAACAATTGGCTTGGCAAGATTAATGTCCAAAGTGATGCCCTATTTTTATATATTTATATATAAACAAAGAACTTGAGCGTTAGGACATTAGCCATGTCTTAAACAGCATCCAATCCCTCTGAAAGCGTTGGTTTGGCGCCAACAAACCTATAGAACGAATTTTTTTTTTTTAAAACAAGGTAATTTCATATTGTACAACTTGTGCAAATATGTCTATTGTAAAAATACGATACCATCAAAGAATCAATGTTGCGTGACAATAATATTTCCCTTCGCATTGTAGTCTTTTTTTATATATATTTATGCTGGAAAAACAATGTAATAAACACATCAACACTATTTTTCTTATTTTTTTTTCTTTCATTTGCTTTCTTTGTTAATAAACCTTTGCAATATATATATATATAGATATAGTACATTTTCTTTCATAATATATTTATATATATACACTCACATATTCAAACAATCGCTCATTTTTAACACAAAATCAAGATAAACACACGCTTTCCACCTCTGTCATACGCACACACACACACATACAAACATACACATGGTGATTTTAAGACAATGTCACTTTTCAGTCTTCAAATATATGTCATTTGAAGACAATATCCAGTATATATATATATATATTTATATAATTTAATTCTTTCAGTTTTAACATGGAAACCTCACCATTGTTTAAAGGAATATGAAGCACAGCTATCACATATCTAGCTTTCAGCCATTGGATCTTGTTGCTTCGACGAACAATGGTTAAGATAAATCGCCTCACTGTAGTATTAGTTGTTTTGGTTTCTTTTTTTTAAAAAAAAGTTTTCTGCAACACAGAAACATTGACTGACAAGCACCCTAGAGAAAGTTGTTTTTTTTCAGTTGTTTCTTTTTAAATTTATATTATTTCACTCACAAGTACTTGCACTTCTAAAGATCACAGGCAGAAAGCTTCACATTATAACATGTTTACGTTTAAACTTCTTTTTTTTTTGTTGTTGTTGTCATTGTTTAATTTATTATTCGCACACAAACACTCTCTTATACACACATACATACCCACTCGCGCACACACATACGAAGTTTTTTTTGAATACATATATCCTCGTGATATTGCATCTCGAACGACCCTCTTTTTTTTTCTCTAAAAATTTCGCTTTCAATATTATTATTATTGTTATTATAATTATTATTTTTTAATTTGTCAACATAGACGAATTTTTTTTCTTCTCAATTTAACAGCAAAAACAATGAAGAATGAGCCACATATATATCCGACAATACAGTCAGTCTTTAATTGATAATTTTCTTTTTTTTTAAGTAAGTCATTCTCTCTCAAATGAGAGAACAACTTCCATGTATATAACAAACAGATGAAATTCAATATATTACTTCTATTCTTTTCTTTTATTTTTTTTTTGGACTTGTTTTTATTTATAGCAATGAATCCAATGTCAAAATGCACCCTTTTGTTTCCCAGCTTTCCTATATTCTAAAACCAGTTTTGGTAGATGTTAGAAAAAGAATCGGTTGTAGTATTATCTATATATTTTTTTTTATACGTGTGAATATATATTTATTTTATTTTTCATCTCTCAATTCTCTCTTGTGCCAGGCATACAGTCAAATGTTTTTTTTTCTCACGCATTCTTCGAGGCCAACCCATCAACTGACCATTGCATTTTTACTCTTTTAATTCTATCGCAAGATCTATTCAAACATAAAGGATATCATTTTTTTTTAATAAACCCCGTATTTTATTTTTTTTTCCCCAACAACACAGCCTTTACACATAGATAAAGTGAACATGGTACAGCACAGTGGCTATATTTTTAATTTTATTTTTTTTCGTTTTGGCATTGCTTGCTATCAAATTTACACAACATGGAATGTGTGCTACATATAACTATCTGCCTAGATTTGAACAAACACTGAACGCTTACACCGTTGCCAATAAACCACCTCTTTTATTATCTTTTTTTTTCTGATATTTTTTTTCTTCGTTTATTCAGATGGTAGTTGTAGAGGGTAAATATGAGGATGTATTGATACTCGAATATTTTAACAACCAACACAAGATTATGCTTGAATACTTTTTCCCCCAGGTGACTCTGTGTCATCTTACGTTATCGTTACTGCGCTTTAATTTTCTTTTTCTTCATCATCTTCACATCGCTCCAACGCTGTTGTTGTCGACATACTTGATACGGAAACCTCCTTACGTGAGCTGGTATGATGTTCTCAATCACAACACAAAGGCTGGTTGTCTGAAATGCTACAAAGCAGCTCGTAGCCAGCTGATGACCCAATGTGACCCCACAAATTGGAGATAGTTAGTCTGGCAAAGAGAGACTGAAACGATAAAACGTAAATACGATTAATACGGTACACGAAATTAGCATTTAATATTATACAAGCAATCTAAAAATTTTTGAATTTAGATCCATTTAAGGTCTTTATACATTTCAGGCTCAAACCGGGGAATAGTGGAGGAGAGGATCTTGGAAGGTAGTCAGCCATGGACTAGTTAGTGGATACCATCCCGGCATTCGCCTCGTATGACTGACACGTTCTTTCCTAACAATGGGGGATCTAAACATGGTATATATGTTCTGAAAGTACACAACCAGAATAGTATAATTGTGGAATCCTAGCGGTAGACGGTAAAGGATATACAGGTTATGAAGGTTTAAATGTAACAGTGTAGTCTATGGAAAAACATATATTTGGCACATACAAGCAATTTCTATTGATTGAAGCCTTTATCAGCAAGCATACGACACCCAGAAACACATTATTGCCTATATATTAAAAATCAGACTACAAAAATCTGTTTTATTTCAACTTGAAAGAGGGTATTTTAAAGGAAATCAGTTCACACGTTAAACACTGACACAGTGATTTCGGAGACGCCGGACCAAATCTGGCATCACGACAAGTTTGTGAAGGTTCAATCATTCACCTTGTTCCAGTTCTCGGCACTACGATTCAGGAACATAATCAGATTTGCTTTTTATAAGGCTGGATACCTTGCTGATGAGCCTGGAACGTGGATTTCTCCATATGACTTCTGCTTTGACTCCATCGTCAACGACAAGTGCTCCAAGTGTGACAAATTAGCTTTTCTTAAGTGTGCACACTGCGAGCAGAGTGTTTGTATGACTCATGCTAACCTTTCGGATCTACACATTGACTGCTAATCCAAAACTATTGTCACTGTTTAACGTGTAAACTGATTTCCCATAAAATACCCTATTTCAAGTTGAAATAATACAGTTTTTCGTAGTCAACTTTTTAATATATAGGCGATAATATGTTTCTGGGTGTGTGATAAATTACGTATGCTTGATTAAATAGGCTTCAATCAATAGAAATTGCTTGTATGTGGCAAATATATGTTTTCCCATAGACTACACTTTTATCTTTAAACCCTCATGACTTCTATACCCTTTACTGTCTGCCGCTAGGATTCCACATTTATACTATTCTGGTTATGTACTTTCAGAACAAATATACCATATCTAGATCCTCGATTGTTAGGAAAGAACGTTTACTTGTGAGAGAAAAACTGCATAATAAAAGTTCAAGAGGGGAATTGGAATTAAGGGTGGTGCCATTTTAATCGTTGATCTTAAAAGGATCTTAATATTACTAACTTCATTTGATCATTTTAAAAACCTTGACTCCAAGTAAAAATGTAAGAATTCATAATATTATTGGCATTACTTTGTGTATAAAGAAGACTCTTTAAATAATTTTATATTTAATTTTAAATATAACTGAAAATCTCATTTTAAGTTCGGGTGAAAGTAGCAGGTGTACAAATACTACTACAGAAAATTAAAAAAAAAGAAAAAAAAATGGTAGCTTTCGCCCGTAAGGCGTGGTCACAGAAAAAAAAATTGAGGAAGGTTGGAAAGGAGACGTCACGAGGAGCTGTTATACTGCATCAGAAATGAAAAGAACCTTCAATAGACTTTCTAGGCTACGCAAGTAGGCAACATATAGGTAAAACATATACAGTGAACGCCTAAATCAATGCAAAGCAATTTATGAATCAAATTCATACTCGAGAAACGCATTTTTGTGTGTGTGTGTGTAACATAGATTTTCAGTAGTGATTATTGTCTAGTGAAATTTTAATGGCTATTTTCCTGCCTATATTATCTCATGTTAATAATCTGTTTCTTCATTAGAATTTTTCTAATACCTTTAAGCATTTTGTGTTAATAAATACTTGAAGCCAGAAGTGAAGCTCGCTGATATTAAAGCTCAGCAGCTCCGAGGGGCACCAAACAGGGAAGGATTAAAAAAAAAAAAAAAAAAAATGCACTCGTTTTTAGTCCTTTGCTTAGTCAAACTAGTTTTCAGATCGCCTAATTTACAGTTAACTGCCAGAAGTGCACTCAATTTCTTATTGGTAAAACTTTGGTAAAGTTTATTTTTATATGGGCCAGTCTAGTAACTTCTGGACTTCGGCCCGTCACGATTCACCCCTTAGCTATTAAAATCCACACCCATGCCCTTGCCGGGACTCGAACCCGGGACCTTCGAGCCATTGGCCTACCGCCGCAGACCGCACGGCCACCCGGTCGGCTCATTTTCTTATTGTAGGGAGAAGTAACAAGAAACGCAATTCATTATTTTTATAAAATATTTACAATTTTTCTTCCACAAGATGTTGTCATCGAAGTATTGTTTTAGGTTTTGTATTTTTTTTGTTTCGTACTGTTTTAGTTTAATTAGTGCAACACAACAAGAATGGTGCTTCATTCCATCCACTCCAACACCGTAAGAATAAGGAGATCTTCAGGTAACTAACTTTGAAGCATATTTTTATAATTAAAAAAAAAAAATAAAAAAAAAAAATACAAATTTACTCATGGTATAAAGCAGTAGTGCACAACCTAACCTCCTTGGGAGGTATGTTTCCTTGGGGGATGTGAATGATTTACAAGGGAGGAACTCAGGCTAAATTTCCTTTTCGTGGTTCGTAAAGATCACCTATAACCTTGTGGAAGTATGACGTTCATGACCTCTGTTTTAATTATCACATTTTATTATATCTTTAGGAAAATTTATTTATTTGGCGAGAGGGTTTCGCATGTTAACGGGAGCGAAATAACAAACAAGAAATTACTAGACTGGTGTGCAAAACTCTTTCGTTTCTGTATTACCAAAAAAATGAAGAAAATGATGGGGGAAAGGGGCGTGGAGATCTGAGGTATTACAAATCAGGTTGCCATTTAAGAAAGGTACTGGGTATGGTAAAAAGTATAAATATTTCCTAGATATAATTTTGGCTTTAATATATTAATGTCTACTAAGTTGAAGTAAATAGATTGAGAAGAAAGAAAGATAAGGGTGCAATATTGTGAGCTGAGGGTAAGTGGAAGGAAGTCTAGCTCCAACACTGTCGCTGCCTACGAAGTAACGCAGCCTTATCACAGGGTTGATTGATTTAAATCTTTATTTAAATCAGATGATTTTTTTAAATCAGTGATTTAAATAAAAAATATATTGTTATTTTAAGAAAGGTAGAAATAAAGTGCAGAATTTTCAATCATTCTGTTGTTGGAATCATATGTAAGCTTGAAATTTACCATTCAGTCCTTATGTGATGATAGGCTCTTATGATGTAAAACCAAAATCAAAGTGATCGACATAGAATTAACTAACTGTTCCATTGGTTCATTTTTATCGGCGAAATTTTAGAAGAGAACGTAGGAACCCAATTCACATTATAAGTTTACAATTTGTATTACAAATATGTTTATTTTGTAATACATACAAAAATAAACACATAGTAAAACAGAAAATCCAGTTTTTGTTTACAAAACAAAAATTGTTGTTTCGTAAACATTCGTACTTTGTTGTTTCGTACTTTGTGTATTTTCATTTGTATCAAATGATTTGTTTCCTTTACAAACTGCCCAAAAGCACTACTCAGTGGAATTATAGTTTACCTATGTGTATGCTGAAGGATGTAAATGTAAAGCTGTGTATGCACTATTGATTTAACAGCATTAAATAGCTCTCATTGAATTGAATTTCATCTAAAGATTTTATGTAACTTTGAATCAGACCGAATGGATGATGTTGGGAGAATTGGTGGAATGAAGAATGTGGGAGGAAACAAGAGAACTCTAAGAAAACCCACGCACACGCCTTTTGTTCACCACAAAGCTCACATGGCACGAGGTGGGATCGAATCAAGAACCCCACGGACCAGAGGTTAGAGCTCTACCACTGAACAACTGCAGCTACAAAATAGCTATTATGCTTTGTGGAATATTGTAATGGGGTGTTCTCAAATTGATAGTACAATCTTGAGAGCAGAAAGTGATATGAACTAAAATCTATCTTAGTAAAATTAAATCCTAGAATATTTCGTTAGCAAGATGTAGCCTGGAGTAAAGAGGCAATTGCAATTACTTAGGAAGAGAAGAAAGGAAGACACAAACGTCAATTTAGAAGGAAAGCTGATGCGTAGAAACATTATAATTTTTTTTTTTAAACTTAATTACGGTTATACCACTCTGAAACCATTTCATTCATCGTGTATCGACGAAAGTAACGTCAAAGTTTCCTATATGATAACTTCCCTTTGTAAAGTATACCATAACTAAGTAATATATATCTTCCTTCCATTTCAAAATTACAACTGCCTATTTTCCGTGGCTATCTTCCGTAGCGAACACCACATATTCGTGAAGTTTACTTTAGTTTTTGCTAGTTAAGGTATCTGAAGAAATAAAACTAACTTTGTAGCTATTTCAGTGTTGCAAATTATTTAAATCAAAATTTTTTGATTTAAATAAAAGAATAAAAAATGATTTTTTTTAAAAAAAATCGTGATTTTTTTCAACCTTGCTTATCACTACACCGGTCGGCGTAACTGTGGTTTCTTCAAGTTCTAGCGGAACTTGGAATCCCAAGCAAACTAATACATCTGTGCCGAATCGCAACTACGGATTCATGTGCCACAGTCAAGATTGGAAGTCATATATCCCAGAAGTTCCCGGTACAGAAAGGAGTCCGACAAGGGGACGGATTAGCCCCATTTAACTTAGCATTGGAAACAGCAATAAGAAGAGCCAAACTAAAAAGAACAGGGACAATAGTGTATAATACCTACCAGATTTTGGGATACGCTGACAACATCGACATTATCGGAAGAAGTCTAAAGGCGGTAAAATAAGCTCTCACCAGTCTAGAAGAAGAAGCTAAGAAATTGGGATTAATGGTTAATGAAGATAAAACAAAGGTAATGGTTATCCAAACACCAAGGCATAAGAAGAAGAATTGGTCCAAAAGTCGCCATAGAAGAATATAGCTTTGAAGTAGTGAACGAATTCTCCTATTTAGGATCTATAATAGCAGATGGAAATAATCCAACAGCGGAAATTAAACACAGAATACAAACTGCCAACAGAGCATACTTCTGACCAGTACCCATACTCCGATCAAGAGACATAACGAAAACGACAAAACTCACACTAAACAAAACACTAATAAGGCATATAGTGTCGTGCACCTGTGAAATGCTGGGTACTCCGAGAACAAGACAGACAACTACTGGGCAATTTTGAAAGGAAAATACTCCGAAAGATATTTGGTCCAACAAGAATGGAAAATGGGCAACGCAGAATAAAATACAATCATGAACTGTACAACCTGCTCAAAGACGAAGACTTAGTAACGTATGTAAAAATAACCCGACTTCGGTGGCTTGGCCACGTAGCTAGAATGGATCAAGACAGAATTGCAAAGAAAATTTTTGAAAGTCAAGTTGAAGGGAAGCGCACAAGAGGTAGACCAAATAACCGATGGTGGGACGCAGTAAAGGAAGATTTGAAACAGGCGGGGATAAAAAATTGGACATCTTTAGTGATGGACAGTCCGCACTGGAGAGGACTTCTCAAGGAGGCTAAGTCTCGACTACGAGCTGTCACGCCGTAGGTAAGGTAAGGTAAGTTAGGTACTAATTTTAGAATTTTCACTAAGGATGAAACTCACTACTGCAGACGTGCTTTATAAATTGGCATTGATTGTTCTTAATAGACATCATAACTTTCTAGTACAAAAATTTTCCAACCTTAGATGAACATTACCTATATATTACGAAGAAATCTATTATTCCTCATTCCACTCCAACAAATACTATAATAAGTTAACAGAAGATTCTGAACATTAGAAAATAAGAGATGGATTGATTACAAAGCATTTCCTGCGTCAAGGATAACTAAGTCGATCAAAAATCACGTTTGATTCAGGGCACATTATGATATACTTTTTGATAGTATTACCATAGACTTAAACCGCTTACTTATTTTCGTCTGCGCTAAATTTGATGGGGTTCTGCTTAAGACCACGTTATTTTGAAGCCTGCCATTTGGTGACTCTGGTGGCTACTACTGGAAAGAACCAGCGACTGAAAATAGTCGCCAGAGTCATCTAGCAGCAGGCTTCAAAATCACGTGCTTCTTAACGCAGACGAAAATAGGTAGGCGGGATAAGTCTATCTTATTATTTAGACTATGGTATTACGTCTTGCAACCAGTCTATTTTAACAGCCGTTCTGTGCAGTTCTCATTTTTTTTGGCATTCCCAGTCGTAGACGAGTTCCACTATTTCTGTGCTCTTGCTTGACCAGAATGGATCGGTGTTTTTCTATCTTGTTTTTCCTTTTTTACTTCAGAAGTACTTACAGTAACGACCACCAGGACGCCAACAGATTTCCCATCGTAATAAAAGTACGAAACGTATCAGGTGCTCATAGAAGAAGCCAAAAACGATAGTTCAAAATTCAATGCTTTTTTAAATTACTTCTTTCCATCACACGACGAATTATAAATTGTACCAGTTACGTGTTTATTAAGACAAAAATTTTGGCGTTATGTATTGAATTTTTAAGTAGATGTGGATATATATATATATATATATATATATATATATATAT
This sequence comes from Lepisma saccharinum, assembly GCA_022664845.1. Taxonomy (NCBI): domain Eukaryota; kingdom Metazoa; phylum Arthropoda; class Insecta; order Zygentoma; family Lepismatidae; genus Lepisma; species Lepisma saccharinum. Next base: position 135,209 of record JAGDQP010000446.1, on the reverse strand, counting down.
ATATATATATATAAATCACAGCCATATTCAATCCACTAGTGGATGAGGCCTCTCCCCGAAGGGAGGAGTTGGTCTACTGCTCCCACGCTGACCAGACGGGTTGGGAGATATATATATATATATATTTATGCAGTAAAGAAATAGCACCAAAATTGTTCATATTTATTTGTCAGTAAACCTCCAATAATTATGACAAAAAGTTGACCAACGTCTTGTCCTAATTTAATGGCCAGAACATCTTTGAAGAACATCAGATTCATAAAAAGAAAAACAGAAGAAAGAAAAATATGTAAAAAAAAAAGAAAGTAAAATGTGGAGATCGTGGAAATTTGTGTGTCTATATGTATAGGATAGATAAATATAAGAGATACGTATTCTGTGAATGAGAACTTCTCTTCAAAACAAGAAAAAAAGTTCATATGAATATGAGTCCAATATCACTTTGTTTTGGAGATACAGAGTGTTCAACTTGGAGCCTCTCTTTAGGATATTTAACATTATAATAAGCTTCTCAGATGTCTGTCTGTGTTTTTAAGGATATTTTCTCGAAAACCACACCCTCCAGTCCCACATATGAAAGCTTATGATGTGAAGGTTTTACATAAATTGGTACGGTTTTGATCAATTAAACCATTGAGGCTCCGGAGTGAAAAACAAGGAGAAAAAAATGTGACCTTGATAGTCTGAACAATAACGATAACAAAACTGAATTTGAAACGACGCATTTAGTTTGTTTTTTATTCATATCTTGCGTTGCTAGATCATTGGTAACTCTGACAATGAAATATATATTTAGCGGTCGTAGGGCCGCGAGCGCGAGCTTTTATTAACATATACATTTAAAAATATTCTGCGCTTCGCTATAAATGTTATTCTCAAAATATATCTTGCGTTACTAGTTCAATGGTCGTCCTGTTGCAAATATGTTACTTTAAACACGTTCTCCCATTCTTTACAGTGTTATTCTGCGAAGATACATTGCTAGATTTATGTTAGACCTAGTTACGAAATCCTTGCCAGTGATAAATAAAATCTATATTTCACGATAAATCATTAACTATGCATTGGATTGGACATTTTTTCCTTTTAACCTGATACAGCATTCGCAACTTGCAACGTTGTTTCACATATAATGTTTATTATTCCTAGGGGAATATCAAATACCTAATAAACCCGAAGTTGTGGCATTTGGAAAGAATAAACGTTATCCCAGATTGGCAGCTCTGATAACTAGATAACATCACATTTTAACAGCTAATATCCACGCAATTTATACAAATCCACTCCTCAAAAATAAACTTTACTTCAATGCTTTCGTGTATCACTTATAGTGCTTTTTTTTTTTTTGTCGAATCCTGTTTCGTTTTCGAGAGACAAGCTTGACATAATATCTTAGGGAAATAATCTTACTTTGTACTTTTAATAAATATAAAACTCCTCCGAGGTTTTTGGACGGGTGATTCGCTCAGTGATAGTGGTTGTGCAGGACGAGATTTATAAGGTTTGACATTGACAAAAATTGGTATGGTTTCCATGTTAAAGGTACTTTTTATGAAAAACACGTTTTGACGCATCAGATAAGAACGACTGGACCTATTCCCTCCAAAACATGTACACTGATAGAGTGAACGACTCTCCATGTATTAACCCCACCAGAACTTTCAGCTTCTTACTGTTTCCATGGTAACAAGACTTACTTATTAAAACTTACGTTCGCGCCTTATGTGATAATGGTTAGACTAACTTGTTTTCAATCTTTTAATGATTATATAAGACTTAAACCTGAAGATTTATACCACATTAGAATATCAAAGTTTTTACCGTTTACACTGTTACGAGGCAAATTTGTTACGCACAAATTTGAGCATTACCTAGGAACGATTAATCCGTTTCCAACTAAACTTGAAATACTGACCAGGAATGACTGATCCAGTTCAAGACAAACTTGACATAACGATGTAGAAAAAATGCTCTTAAGCCTTTAAGTATATCAGAATGTTGAGGATTTTGCTATTTCCATGATAATATTGCTCAATCATTAAACACATATTCGAGCATGGCAAAGGAATGATTGGATTGACTCCATCCAAGCATAGCAAAATAATTTTAATGTTTCAACTGTATTAGAATGTTAAAGTTCCTAATGAGTTGGAGAAAATTTAAATCAAAGTACCTATTTGATTTTGTGTTTTAGAGAAGTATAATAGGAAAGTATATTTTATTTAAATGTTCTGTATTGAAAAGATTTTGTTATAAAGAAGCCTGCTTTTACGGCCTTAGAAGAAAAACTTTCTTCAATATGGGCAGGAGCAATGTAAATAAAATGTGGTCTCCTTGTCTACCCACTTTATTGAAACACAGAAACAAGTAAACATCTAAAACACTACAACGAAAACAGAACCTACACACCAAAATCAATCTACAGTACTTAAGCGTTGATCTTATACATACGTATGTGTTCTCAGTTATATACTGTTAAGGTTAAAAGCGTTATAATTTCTTTCTTTCTTTCTAAATTACTACATGTATACACACATGTGAAATTAGTTTAAAATCGTATGTTACTAAATGAAACAAAACTAACAGGAAGAACTAACTAACTAACTCTATGACTTATGGAACTCGCAAGTTCATCGCCGCAGTAACAAACGTTCGCCATTGAATTCTATCCTGGGCAATATCAAGCCAGTTTTCATCACAAACACCTACTTCTCGAAGATATCTTCTAATATTGTCCTCCCAACGACGTATCGGTCTTCCCAATGGCCTCTTTCCATCCGGTCTTCCAACCAGGATATAATATAATCTTCGTTTTTTCCCCATCCGAGCTACATGGCCTGCCCACCTTAGTCGTCGCGATTTAATTATTTTTACAACATCTGTTGAATCGTACAATCCGTGGAGTTCTTCATTATGCAGTCTCCTACACTCTCCAGTCATCTCGTCGCGTTTTGGCCCGTATATATTTCTCAAGACCTTATTTTCAAATGCACGTAATTTATGTTCATTTGCTAGGGTCGTACTCCAACTTTCGCAACCGTAAAGTATAACCGGCAGAATAACCATTCTGTATATTTTCCATTTCCTTGATATTAATCGCGATGCTAGAAGTTTCTGGACTGAATAGAAACATACGTTCCCCGATACTAAGCGACTGTTTATTTCTTCCGTGACCTCATTTTTGCTTGTTACATATGCCCGCAAGTATTTAAATTTGTTTACTTTCTCTATGACCTCATCCCTAATTCTTATGTTTTTGTTTCCTTCATTCCCTGTGTTTCGGCTTGTTATCATGTATTTTGTTTTATCTATGTTTACCTGTAGGCCTATCTCATAGCACGCTTCTACTAAGACATCGGTGTTGCTTTGTAGTACATCTATATCGTCCCCTATTAAATCTACATCATCCGCGTATACAAACAGTTGATTCAAACCATTCAATGATAGTCCCTTTTGTCACCTTTAATTTTTAAAATCGCATATTCTAACGCAAAGTTAAACAGTACTGGGGACAAGGCATCGCCTTGTTTCAATCCGTTCAGAATCTTGAAACTGTCTGACATATTAGTACCTATCCGTACTCTGCTTATGGGGTCGCTGAGACACATCTTCACTAGTTGCACCAATTTTTTCGGAATTCCAAATCGTATCAGGATACTGTATAACTTTTCCCGTTTGATAGAATCATATGCTTTCTTAAAATCAATGAATAGCTGATGAACCGTCCCACTGTATTCCCATTTCTTCTCCAAAATTGTCTCAAGGCAAAAATCTGGCCCAACGGGGATCTATTTCTTCTAAATCCACATTGGTGTTCTCCAATTATTTCATGTACGTATACACTTAGGTGTATTAACAGAATATTACTTAATATCTTGTAACAGGTTGGAAGTGACGAGATTCCGTTGTAATTATTACAGTCCTATGTATCGCCTTTTTTGTAAATCGGAACTATTATTGAGGTTTTCCATTCCTTTGGGAGCTCCTCCTTTCTCCATATAGCCCTTATCAATTTATGTAGTTCCTTGATTAATGCCGTTCCTCCTGATTTGATTAATTCGGCTGGAATATTGTCTATTCCTGGTGATTTGAAGTTTTCAATTTCTTTACCGACATTTCGATCTTGATCTCGCTAGGTTCGGGAATCCACGGTTCTGCGGTATGGATTTCAAATTCCTCTGTTTGTTCCCCGTTGTGTACATTAAGAAGTTTGTCGAAATAACTTTTCTATACATCGACAATTTTAGCCGGATCAGCCTGGAGATCTCCACGTTCATTTCTAATCATTCCTAACCTCGACTGGTAACCTTTCCTTAACGAGTTTACCCCTTTGTATAGATCTCGTATGTTATTTGTCTTCCTGTTTTCCTCTATCTCCTGAATCTTCTGCGTTAGATATCCTCGCTTTTTGTTTCTGAACCCGAGTGTGGCGTTTCGTTTTGCGTTACTGAAGTGATTTATATTTGCTTCGCTTTTATTACTTAGCCATCGTTGCCTTGCTTGTTTTCATTCCTCATGAAGCTTAAGGCATTCTTCATCAAACCAAGTTTTTTTCTGTTATTTCTTCTCACCTACACGTTCCTTCGCTGCGCTCTTAATTGTTTCACTAATTGCCTCCCACATCTTACTTACATCAATTTCATTATTAATATCATCATTATTATTACTCGAGTCGGCTAGGATTTCGAATCTATTTGAGAGTTCGAGTTGGTAATCTGCTTTTATGCTCGGATTATTTAATCGTTTCACTTCGAATTTAAGTTGTTTTTACCCCTTGTTTTCTCTGTTCGCGTTGCATAACTTTTGTGATCACTAATTGATGGTCGGTGTCACCTTCCGCTCCTCTGTACGACCTAACATCCATTAAGTTGGTGTGTCTTCGTCTGTCTACTAATAAGTGATCGATCTGGTTGAGAGTTTTGCCGTCCGGAGATATCCATTTGTATTTGTGTTCAAAGTACGTGCTCTTTACCAGTAGGTTTTTCGAAATCGCAAAAGTTATCAGTCTTTCTCCATTGTTGTTGGTCTTTTCGTGAAGGCTGTATTTGCCTATAGTAGGCCTAACCTAACAGGAAGAACTACAGGTTGCACAAGAAAGACGAGAGATGGCGAAAATACTGAAAGGAAAAAGCGAAAACGAACCCTTAAAATATTCATAAATGTAATGATTACCAAATTTACGAACATATTGCAAGGAAAGTGTAAAACTTTCAGTTTATCTTGTCAGCAATTGAATTTTCTTAATACTATTTAATTTGATATGCTGTCATTAAAAAAATTTGATTAGCATAGACTTTCCTTAAACAAATGAAAGGATTTTCATGTCACTAAGTGTTGCTTGAAAACAGTTTTAAAAATATTTAGTTAACAACCTGGTTGAAAAGTAATAGAATTATTTTCCGAAAGTTTCCAGTTTCCAGTTTTCCTGTTTTGGTGTATGTGTATTTTTCAACTATCTTGCAGATATCTGTGTTTAGGATTATAATGTGTAATTTCTTCTGAACCTTACAGCCACAAAAACCATTACTTTTATTTTTAAATGACTTTATTTTACCTTCCCAGTTCGTAAGTTATCCCCCTGTGTATTAACGTTCCGTGAAATTCTTCCATTTCTTGTTGGTCTGTTAATGTCGAAAGTTGGAAAACTCTGTTCCAGATTGTACACCAGTTTATCAGCCAGTCAACTAAAAACAAGCTACAATATTGTACAAGTTTCAATCGCTTCTCTTTTCTTTACTTGTTAATGAAATATTATAACGTATATTGACACCAAAAAATTACCCACATTGCATGAAACATTTCCGGTTTATTTTAAGCACATTTTTGTTATTTTGAAGTTTTTTTTTCTTTTATTTTGAAATACATGTTTCTACCTTTCTCAAATAGCAAGTCAAGAATAATGTGTGATAAAGATAATTCTTTAGTGTTTGACATTCTATGTACTTTTTTAATCTATGGTTTTCAGTGCATTTCAATACTAAAGTTTCAATATAAATCTATTGGCTTTCGTATTTGCTATTTATTTTTACAAAGATACGCTGGTAGCGGAACGGTTTCTTCCGAGAAGGAAGCAAATCTTTCATTCATATTAGGGTTGGACAAAATATTAAACACCAGTGTTTTAGGGGCGTCCAGACTCTACAATATACTGAGAAATCAAAAGTTATTACATTTCATCTATCTTATCTTCGTCTGTGCTTTGTCTGCACTTAAGATATATGTTAGCAGATGCTGATAGCAGCTATTTGTAGACGTAATCTGCAAATTGGTGATATGACATACTTCTAAAGTTGGGAGAAGCTACTTACTTCCATTAACAGGAGCTTATGTAATCCGAATTGTTTGACATTTTAAGAATAACTGTCTCTAAGTTATGGTTTCATATACAAAATATGGCAAGACTTTCATCAAGAACCGAAATTAAATGACTGGGATCGTCGAATACTAAAAAGGAATGTCTCTATGGACACTTGTAAAGCGAGGAAAGAGAAAATAGTTGCTGTTTGGATTTTTTAAAAGTTGAATGCAAACTTTTCAAATATTTAATGTAATATGGTATATGAATTATTTTTAAATTATCATTTATATTAGTATAAAGATGATTTTCTACTTGACAAATGCAGGGCACAAGATTATATTTATTTAAATTTAATTCTAGTTATTTGGAGTTTTTACTACCATGATTTTACGTGATGATCGGTAATTTAATGAAACGTTACAATATCTAATTCTTTTTTAAAAAATATCGGTATTTTACGTTCTAACTAACTAACTCTATGGCTTATGGAACGCGCAAGTTCATTGCTGCAGTAACAAACGTTCACCATTGGATTATATCCTGGGCAACATCAAGCCAGTTTTCATCACGAACACCTACTTCTCGAAGATCTCTTGGAATATTGTCCACCCAACGACGTCTCGGTCTTCCCAATGGTCTCCTTCCATCGGGCCTTCCAACCAGGATAGAATATAATCTTCGTTTTTCCCCCATCCGAGCTACATGCCCTGCCCACCTTAGTCGTCTCGATTTCATTATTTTTACAACATCTGTTGAATCGTACAGTCCGTGGAGTTCTTCATTATGCAGTCTCCTACACTCTCCAGTCATCTCGTCCGGTTTCGGCCCATATATCTTTCTCAAAACCTTATTTTCAAATACACGTAATTTGTTCATCTGCTAGGGTCGTACTCCAACTTTCGCAACCGTAAAGTATTACCGGCAGAATAACCGTTCTGTATATTTTTAATTTAAATTTCCTTGATATTAATCGCGATGTTAAAAGTTTTTGGACTGAATAGAAACACACATTCCCCGATACTAAGCGACTTTTTATTTCTTCCGTGACCTCATTTTTGCTTGTTACGTATGCTTCTAAGTATTTAAATTTGTTTACTTTCTCATGACCTCATCCCTAATTCTTATGTTTTTATTTCTTTTATTCCCTGTGTTTCGGCTAGTTATCATGTATTCTGTTTAATCTATGTTTACGTATAGACCTATCTCATCGCACGCTTCTACTAAGACATCGGTGTTGTTTGTAGTGCATCTATATCGTCTCTTATTAAATCTACATCATCCGCGTATACGAACAGTTGATTCAAACCATTCAATGATAGTCCCTTTTTGTCCCCTTTAATTTTTAAAATCACATATTCTAACGCAAAGTTAAACAGTAGTGGGGACAAGGCATCGCCTTGTTTCAATCCGTTGTGAATCTTGAAACTATCTGACATATTATTACCTATCCGTACTCTGCTTATGGGGTCGCTGAGACACATCTTCCCTAGTCGAACCAATTTTTTTCGGAATTCCAAATCGTATCAGGATAACTTTTCCCTTTTGATAGAATCATATGCTTTTTTAAAATCAATGAATAGCTGATGAACCGTCCTACTGCATTCCCATTTCTCCAAAATTTGTCTCAAGGCGAAAATCTGTTACCAACGTGGATCTACTTCTTCTAAATCTACATCGGTGATCTCCAGTTATTTCAACTACGTATACACTTAAGGCGTGTTAACAGAATATTACTTAATACTTTGTAACAGGCTGGAAGTAAAGAGATTCCGCGGTAATTATTACAGTCCGACTTATTGCCTTTTTTGTAAATCGGAACTATTGTTGAGGTTTTCCATTCCTTTGGGAGCTCCTCCTTTCTGCATATAGCACTTTTCAATTTATGTAGTTCCTTAATTAGTGCCGTTCCTCCTGCTTTAATTAATTCGGCTGGAATATTGTCTATTTCTGGTGATTTGAAATTTTTCAATTTCTTTACCGACATTTCGATCTCGATCTCGATCTCGTTAAGTTCGGGAATCCACGGTTCTGCGGTATGGATTTCAAATTCCTCTGTTTGTTCCCCGTTTTGTACATGAAGAAGTTTGTCGAAATAACTTTTCCACACATCGACAATTTTAGTCGGATCCGCCTGAATATCTCCACGATCATTTCTAATCATTCCTAACCTCGGCTGGTAACCATTTCTTAACGAGTTTACCCCTTGGTATTAATCTCGTATGTTATTTGTCTTCCCGTTTTCCTGTATTTCCTGAATCTTCTGCGTCAGATATTCTCGTTTTTTTAACCCTCGTGTGGCGTTTCGTTTTGCGTTCCTGTAGTGGTTGCTATTTGCTTCGCTTTTATTACTTAGCCATCTTTACCTTGCTTGTTTTCGTTCCTTATGAAGCTTAAGGCATTCTTCATCAAACCAAGGTTTGTTTTTCGTTTATTTTCTCCTACACGTTTCTACATGTTCCTTCGCTCCGTTCTTAACTGTTTCACGAATTGCCTCCCACATCATACTTACATCAGTTTCATTATTTATATCTTCATTATTATTACTCGAGAGGGCTAGGATTTCGAACCTATTTGAGAGTTCGAGTTGGTAATCTGCTTTTATGCTCGGATTATTTAATCGTTTAACTTTGAATTTACGTTGTTTTGATCCCTTGCTTTCTTTGTTCGCGATGCGTAACTTTTCCCTTACTTTTGTGATCACTAATTGATGGTTGGTGTCACCTTCCGCTCCTCTGTACGATCTAACGTCCATTAGGTTGGTGTGTCTTCGTCTGTCTACTAATACATGATCGATTTGGTTGAGAGTTTTGCCGTCCGGAGATACCCATTTGTATTTGTGTATGTCTTTGTGTTCAAAGTGCGAGCTCTTTACCAGTAGGTTTTTCGAAATCGCGAAATTTAACAGTTTTTCTCCATTGTTATTGGTCTTTTCGTAAAGGTTGTATTTGCCTATAGTAGGTCTATATTTTTCTTCCCTCCCTACCTTTGCATTGAAATCACCCAACACAATTTTCGAATTATACTTCGGCATTCGGTCAAATAGCCTTGCTAGCTCATCACAGAATATATCTTTGTCGTTATCAGTAGCCACGTCGGTCGGAGCATAGACGTTTAATAAAACTGTGTTGCCTCATCGAGTACGTATCGTAATGAACGATAGTCTTTCGTTTACGAACTCTATATTCTGAACCGCCTGAAAGATACTGTTCTTAATGAGGAATCCTGTTCCGAAATCGTGAGACTGTGTTCCCCCGTAGTAGAAAGTGTACTTGCCCTGTGGGATGCTATCTTGACCCTCCCACCGAACTTCTTGTATTGCTAATGGGTCGTTCCATGGATTGTGCAATCAAAATAATTTTTTTCAAGTTCTTTGTTTTTAGTGGGTAACCATCATTATTCTATGTAAAGAACATGCTCTTTCCGTTAATGCAATATATATTCACGTAGAAAAATAGTTAGGCGGAAAATCGAGTGCTGCAAATTAAATATGTATAAAAAAAAAAAAAAAAAAACGTAATCAATCACATATTGAACTTTTATCCTAAAAATTATTTACAGGCATCAATGATTAGTTTTAATGTTTCTAATATAGCAAGCCAATCTTATCATATAACTACTTATTACATAACATTTAAACAATCATAATGATTCCCATTCTTGCCTACTAATCAACTTCCATCAAGTACATAAAATTTTGACGTCACATACGTGATAGAAACTTGTTCCTAATATTACAAGGTCCTCTTTAATACAGCAAATATTGTTTTTATCACTTGATGTAAAGTTAATTTGGTCACATCAACTGGGGAAAATATTGGCAGAGTTTTCATTTTAGAGTTATCGGCTATCATGTATGTGACAGAACCTATCACGTATGTGACACTGCATATAATTAAGGAAATATCATTGAAGTTTACAGTAAAATTAGTAACAAATTAGGCCTTTTTTTAAAAAAATAAAAACATTAAATAAAAAGTGCGCTCACTTGTGAATAATAAGTATTTCACTACATCTAGCAACAATACTTCACTATTTGGGAACCAATGGGAAAAACACAATGAAACAAAAGGACTAGAAATCAGACTTCGTGAAGTCTGTGCAGCAGAATTACGTGATGACATTAAAACTCCTCTGCCATTGCGATGAATTATGGATGTGAGTGGCAAGGAGAGGTGCAATCAGCGTTATGGTGTCGGAAATCTATCACTTTGTTTACAGCAGCGTTGTTTGATGCAGAAAAGTCTATGAAGTGTTTTCTTACTGTTTCAGACACAAGTGACAAAACTAAAAAAAACTATTGCTGGGTTCTTAACCAATCTCCCAAGTGTAATTCAACCTGAATGTAAATCAGAATTAATCATTTGGACTGATGGACAATCGAGTGAGTTTATGGTGAGGACTCGGTATATGACGTACCTCCTATATGAACTAAATTTAAAGTATATTTCACAACATCAGTTGGAAATACACTGCCACATCTCATGGTAAAGGGATCGTAGATGGATGGTATCGGTGGTTCAGCAAAGGCCAGAGTCCGTGCAGAAGTAATGGCCAGACGAGAAACCGTGCAAACTGTTACAAATTTTGCCAGAGTTGCTACTAATGTTATGCCTAACACCAGTGTGATACCAATAATGCAATTGCAAATCATTGATGAGTCTAAAACTATATAGACTGGTCAAAAACTTTAGAAATCAAATAAATACAAATTGTACATCCAATTTTTTTTTTCAACTCTGAACTTCATTTTTATAGCCATTCTGATTGTAAGAAACCTTGTATCACTTTGAAGTACTCTCAGTCAGGCGATGATCCAATTATGTCAGTTGTTTATAAGGGACTAGTTTACCTCCGGAATATTTTACCCCAGGAGAATCCATGAACCATCTGTCATCCATTTCTTGACATATTTTAGCGGTTTAGAGTTGTCAGTTCTACGACCTCGCAGTAAAGGTAGACATTCAAGATGTCGTCCTCTATCCATCTCTGAGCCTTGTCGATGTCATTCATCTTCAGCCTCAGAGTGGCAATGGTGATGATGCTTCCCCTTACCATGATAATTTTGTTCGGGGTTATCTTCCCCTAGCCTTTGTAGATCCCTCTACTAACTGCAAGGCAGCAGTACTGGTTTTGGTCCGCCCCGGAATATTTCCGGTACATACCATATCTGGTCGGCATTCCCCTATCCGTCACCTGGGGAGGCGGCTAAATTGAAACGTGCGATATTTTTTTACGGTATAAAATTGCATATCGATTGGTGCTGAAGAAATTTTTGATTAATTTTTTGTTTCTCATGTAAATAACTTACAAAATCGTAAATACATTTCACGTCCTTGCAACAGACACTCAAAATTTTAAAGGTTCAATTGTTTTGGTCATAATTTTCACTGTGCTCATCATCATTGTATTCCCAAACCCATATCTGTTTTCATTTTCGGCTAATAGTTTGTATTTGGCACACTGCATACGGAAGAAAAAATTGTATAATTCGTGTCTTACTAAAAATGGTTTCACACTAAAATATATTACATTGGTTTTAATAATTTTCCTATCAGTAGTCACAATGCCCAAATTCTTTATATTCGTTACTGTAAATCAATAATTTGGAATAACCCTCCCCGCCCCCATATCTTACCTGAATCGCTTCTGACATACGTAAAAAAAAAAGAGCTATCCCCTGTGCGATACGCACGCGCCGTGAACGGCGCATGAGAGATGTGGAGGTAGCGCTCCACATTTTCTTGACCTATGGCACGAGGTGGGATGGTCAGTCCCACTCTCGACCGCCTTTACGTTCCCAAGGTGACCAGGAATACCAAAGACACCCTGGTACTCAGTTTGATAGGAGGCTGAGTGCACTTTAGAACGCCAGACATGGGAACACTGCGAGAAAAGTCTCCAGTGTCCTGGCCGGGATTTGAACCCGAGCCGCCCGATTCGTAGCCAGACGCGCTACCGTCTGAGCCACGGCGGCTCCTGATATACGTATGGAAATTAAATCAAACCTTCATATTTCCGTTTTAAATACTACATTGTGTATAACCATAACAACTAAATTGTATGCTATTTCAAAGACAGAAGTCTCCAGAGGTAATACTACATAAGCACAGCAAGATTTCATAGCTAAGAAAAATAATTGGTCGAAAACGGAAATTGAAGATACGGACCGAAATCCTAACAAGAATTGTGTGTGCTGGAGCTACTCCAGCTAAAGTAGTTTCGACAAGAGAAATCAATATCTACACCAAAGATTCTGTTTCCTAAAGCACTAGCAGAAACTTCTAGTTAACCATATGGAGAAGACCCAATTGTTAAACGTTTACTTACAGAAACTACCCCGCCCCCCCAAAAAGAAAGTTCTTAAAGATCATAAAATCTGTACAGCTAATGACCACCAAAAGGTAATTCGCTTATGGCTGATGAAACATTAACCTTCCCAATAGTTGATCTGATGTATATATGGAGAACCTCTATGGAATTGTACAATTCGGAAAAATTCGTTCCAGTTGTCAAACGTGGACCATATCTCGATTTTAAATTTAAGCGACCACATCTCGATATTTTAAGAGACAATTTGCAGTAAAGAGAAGTAAACCACTATATAAGTGTTTGGTTTCGAATTTGAGGTTGCTTATAAAATATTCATTACCAGTAATTTTACTCATCCCAAGCAACACTAACATATTATGAATTTTAATTAGTAATACCGGTATTATATTTAAACATATGATTTAAATCACTCTAAAATTTGTTATTATCATCATTCTGAATTACCTTGTAAATGCTTCAGATTATCAGACTATACAATTCGAATTCAAATACATTATATAAATTACAATATCAGCATGGATAATACAATTTATAGCTTGTAATATAAGGTATCAAGAGAATATGAAAAAGGCGGACCTAAAGTAGATTCCTGAGGTATTTTGAATCCTTCTATCGAATAAATCAACATGTTTCAAAATGGATATAAAGCACATACTGTTTCCTTAGTCAACGATATAAGGCAATTAGTTTTAAGAGCGAATGTACACAAAGAATGACGGAAAATTGCTGATGGACTATATTTAGAGTCGGAAAGTTGTGTAATCTGGAAACATTACATCACTAAGGCAAGAATATCATATGGAACGTTCATTTTAAATGCATATCAAATAATGGTTCGGTTTTTCCATTTTGTGCAACTAATCAAACTTAGAATATGTATTAAACAACCATTTTATTTGAACCTGAGTCTACCAATCCAACATTTGCTGAGATTAAATAATAAAAGACTCATCAATTTTGTCAAACGTCTCAGGAAAATGAAAGTGAATAGTTTACCTTGAGTGAGATCTATAGAGTGATTACTGTTGATCTGTCAGGAAAGGAACCATTTTGACTCTGTGTACAAAATGTATTTCAAAACTGTGACACACGTAAATAAACATCAATCTATAATTTTTATCTAAGCCTTTAAGAACGTGGATAAGCATGTTATGCAACATGTACACAGAGATGTCTGTTTAAAGGAAAATAAACTTTTGATATAAAATAGAAAACCGGGTAACCAAAAATAGAAAAAAAATATTAACGATGTTTAGAATAGATTATCAACGGAGTGTTTCAATATGCTTCAGTAGTGGGTAATCTCTGGTTAGAGGGGGCAACTTCTGGCCAAGAAAGGGCATTGGGAGGTTTCCTGCTCCCTCCAGTTCCGCCGCCACTGGCACAGCTCGTTATTTATTTTGAAGACCCTCTCTCCCAACAACCGTACAAACTCAACATTCATGAAAAAACTGCACATACTAAAACTTTAATCATAGAGATAAACACTAAAGTTCACCGATTAATCAATGTTATGTATTACTTTCGTGTAGAACCTCCGATTTTTTCTCTCTAGATGTTCGTTTCAAAGAAACGTAAGAAAACTGCGAAAGACAGAATAGGGAAAAACTGTGCACATAAAACAATACATTGATTTGTATAAATGGTAGCTAATTTTTGGAAAACTTGGATTTCAAGAATTTGGTATAAGTTAAGATAAAGACGGATATTTATTATTTAATAAGTATTATTCTCTTTGTAAAAGTCTGTGACGTTGTTTATATATGCTTAATAAAATATCTAAAAATGAAAACCATATTATATTCAGCATGTTGAAGAGAGATTTTTTAGATATGATAAAGCATTATTCCTTAACAATCCTGTCAATGTATCAGACTGATGGATGATGTAGGATGAGATTATGATGCTTTTGGATTCATATTCAGACAAAGCTGAAAGGGAATTGGAAGATTTGGTACCTCTAAAGCATTCTTTAGCCCTGGTCAGGTGAACGTCGGTATGATACCTTCAATGCAGAGATGGCCGACTCATTTCTGCATCCTTTTCCCTGCTCTATCTCAGCTGAGCTTAAAGCTCATAAAAAAATTCATGTCAATTTAACACCGATTTTAAGATTGTTTTGTCCCATGAACTTAATATTGATCGCACTTACAGGCCATTTCTTAAACAGCTAAATAATCTAAGCGGTCAGTGAAGTAATATTTCAAATGAAGACCATCCGGTTGCTCTTTGGTGCTCTTTTTTAACAAATTATCATGCAAGAACAGAATATACATAGTCCATCTATTACAAGAAAATCTTTATTTTGTGTGCAGGTTAGGTTTACACAATGTTGATTATGAACTTTTAAAACGCTTGTAATGGGTAAATAAGACTGTTATTCTATACTGGGTTAAATACGTAGAAAGTTTACTCCGGCGAGACTCTTCAATAGTGTTATCTTCAGGTGAGTCGATGTGTAGTCAGACGAATAACGTCACTGTAGTTCCAACCAATCGAGATGCCTTCTTTTATGGACCCAAGCCTTGCGGGTGAGATTAAACTCGATTATTATATAGTCCCTGGTCCCGAGAAAACATTAGTTTCCTCAGATGGACTACCGTAGAGCCAAAACGAAAAACAGGTACTTATTAAAACGCTGATTGAGACAGAACTACAACTCGCGTTGCAATTTTATTTTTTCTTTCTATCTATCTCTATATTACCCTCTTAGGTGTTTTACTTGTCCCAGTATAACATGTATCTAGGCCATTTGATATTCCCGGTTTAGACCATAAATAAAAACGAATACGTACATGCTTTAGCATTTAGCCGTATTACAAAAATAGTATTCTGCCCCCTTAAAACAAATGTTTCCATTCAAAAAAAAAAAATATATATATAACTTGTACCAGCTAGTATCACAGCGACATATTAAAAATCCCGCCATCTACCTTGCTGCAGATAATCATACGATGCTCATCTTGCTGCATAGTAACAACAGAAATACAAACATTACTTTATTGCAAACGGCATAGTCTCAGTGCTTTAAGGAAGAAAGGTCAAACTTGTTAATAACAGTTAGTAACAGGTAAAAGCAATTAGTAACAAAGGTAAAAAACACTTAAACTTCAATGCACAAACATTATACCATCAACTGCACAAGTATGATTTGTATACATTAGGTTCGTTTACGTTACTTTAGATTAATTTTTGTTAGTTAAGATCAGTCTGTTAGATAGATTAGCTTCTGCTAGTCTGTTAGAAATTAGTCTGTTAGATAGTTAAGATTAGTATATGAGTGCAAGGCTACTTTATATCGTCTCTCGCATACAACACAAACTTAAACTTCTTTAGCTACCAAATACGGCTTTAGTTTAGCTATTGCACTCCAAGGCTGTGAAGGCTGTGACCTACCCATATCACGCTCTTCTATAAAATTAATAAAATGGACAAAGCAGGTTCTTTTCCTGTGGTCTTTAAATGCTTAATGATTTATTGACACTAGATAATTATTCATTTAAACTTTTGGGTGATATTTTGTGATAAGTGGGTAATTTGATGTATGTGCCTTTGTTTTGAATTTGTGTTTTTGATTGAGTGATGCATTTCCTAGGTGATTCGTGCCAATTCTGTTTTAACATTTTGATATACCCATTTGGGAATAAATAAATAAATAAAAATGCCCATAAGAGATTGAGGGAGGCCATTGATAAAGAAAGGCCCATTTTTATGCTTGTAAGAATTATGAAAATGATTTATTGTTTAAGATCATCTGTTATTTAAACACCTACCGAGCCAAATACAGTACAATCTAATTCTGTATCATTTATCAGTCTGATTTACACATTGACGGGCCCGTCAAGAAATCTTGTTAAATCATAAGTAAAAATCCCGTCCTCAACACAGATAGGGGTATCTCGAATGAAATATGGTTTCCATTTTCAGATATTGTGTAGTCAAAAATCCTTAATAACTCTTGAGAAGATAATATTTTAAGAGAGAAGATAATATTTTTTACTGTAAGATATACGTGCAATTTGTATTTTCTCAAATTAAATTCATACGAATTATATAAAAATGATTAAATAGATGCATATTCTACTTTATTTCTAATTAAATTATTAACTTATATAGAACAGTAACAGAATGTATATAATTTAATTTCTTATTGTTTCATACAAACAATCCCAATCTCTTATATACCTCGTTTACTACGTTATATATATCTGTAAGCAACATACCGACTCCTTAGCACCAATCCTCTCTGAGTCAGTTCTACAATTGACGTTAAAATTCTAGTCAGTGATAAGTTGAGGCCAACTCTCATTTTGCGTACTCTCATTGGCCAAAATCAGACTTGACCTCAACTTAGCGCTGACTAGAAGTTTAGCGGTCGATTGTAGAACTGACCCTCTGTCTATTTTCTCCCTTATTATGTGAAAACGCTTCTGCGAAACTTTGCCGCTTTTCTATTGTGTTTGTGATATTCGTGTACACCTGCCTTGGTAGTATATCAATAAGTATATATATATATATATATATATATATATATATATATATATATATATAAATACCGCCCTGTTGCTATAGTGGTTACTATCGCTGACTACTGATCGTGGGGTTTCCGGTTCGTTTCCCATCTCTGCCAAGGGATTTTTTTTGTAAAGCGAGGTCTGAAACGATACCCACCCAGCATCGTGATGCAACTGGGAAGCTGCTGTGAATAAAAGAGTGGCGATCACAGTTAAGAGCTACGGCTCTCCTCTCCCAACACGTCTAGTCAGCGTGGGAGCAGTAGACTAATTCCTTCCTCGGGAGAGGTCTCATCCAGTACTGGATTGAATATAGCTGTGACAATTGATGACGTTCTGTTGATGTGCAAGCACTGATGGGACACATGTTTTGGAAATGGTGTTTTATGTTGAAAATTGAGCTGGTACAGTTAATAATAATAGTAACTGGGACTCAGTAAGGGAAACGTGGTCAGGAAAGTGGAATACAGTATAGAAAACACATCCCGAAAAAGTGGGATTTAGTATAGAAAACGGACTCATAGGAAGTGGGATATCGTATAGGAAACGCAAAACGCAATTGCTTTTGATGTGAACGTCCGCCGTTTTGTTTTCCTATCTCCTCCAATTGTACACGTGTGTTCAGTGAACATTTTTCTTCTCTACAACTGAGGATGGCTGATGCCGAAAATTTGAAGTGACCTTATAGTGTATGTTGTTAAGTGTGTAATTATGCACGCGATCTACGTCAAAATACTACGTAAGTACAATTCCTTTCCTGTCCCTTCAATTTCATATATATATATATGGTTTGAAAGGTATTCAGTTTTTTTTCTTATATATAATGTTTAAAAGATATTCACAAAAGGAACTCCAAAATCATAACACGGGTATTTTCTTTCTAATTTCAAGTTCTTTATACAAAATTCATTTTACCACTAACTTTACGTGTGACAAGTATTAAATAGTAACTTTCTTTCAATCTAAATTGATGAGATTTGCAGTACTCAATTCAAACACATTATTTGTACCACCCTCCAATCTATTAGTATAGTCATTCTGAATTTCCTCGTCACTATGTATTACACAAACCGAATTTTAACATTAAGTTAGTAATGCATATAATAATATCTAATTTCGATTCCTGTGACATAATAAATATTCAGATTATTTGTAAGCTACTCACTAGTTCATGCGAAAGTCCCATACTTGAGAATTTAGATAATAATAATGATCTATTATGTCAAACGCGTTTCTAAAATCAACATAAATAGCATTGACGCATTTAAGAACATTAAAAGCTTGATATCCATTTTCAGTGGAATTTTCAAGTTCTTGTTGTTGACTTATTAGGAAAGAAAGCAAGCTAATTCTGTACTTTTAAAGCTCTTCACATGATTTGCTATTTAGGTCTAGAATACTCGTATGTATTCGAAGTTTTGGCAGCAGCACATACAAATGACATCGTTCTATAATGTTGATATCCGCTTTAAGAATTGGAAAACATTTGATGCAATATACTGAAAGGAATGCTAATATTAATTTAAAATAAGAAATAAATTTTAGATAACAGAAAATATTAATGTTATTTACCTAGCATATGTTTTTACGAAGTATTTTCTTTCGATTCTTGAATATACTTCATGGGGACAATCTCTGACCGGGGAGGCAAATTCTAGCTAGCAAGGGGTATGATCTCTGATTCCGCCGTCACTGTCTAGATATGTCGTACTAGCACCAAAATGACCTTCATGAAATTAAGAATCTCTTTCTTTTTAACATGGGAGTTACAATAAGCTTTCTATCTAAGAAAACAATGTTATTTTCAACATAAATATTTTTATTTCAACTTACGAAATAAAATCTTACACTTTAATCAGTTAGTTTGTTATCAGATCATCGTTTAGAGTACAACTCAGTAATTTTACTTTAAACTTGTTCTTTTTCGGTAGCCTCAACAAACAAAATATTTTGTTTGACTGAATTGTAGCTAAGTAGACAAACCATAAACTATGTACAACAGCAAGAAAATAATTTCCTCAACCTAATCACTGATAGGAAGTTAAGTTTTCTGTGTTCACTTTCTGTGTTTAATATTGCCGACTATTCTTATCTACGTGCAACACATAAGGAATTGAAATTATGTGGAACTAAGGGTATGTGTAAGTTTGTTCTTCTAACAACGAGATTTCCCTTGGATAGTTTTTCCTGACGATTGACGGTAGACTTTAATTTCGCAAAGACTAACTTTAATAGGCTATCTGTATCTAGAGTACACAAATATATGCAGATATTGTGTGTTATGTATAGCAGTAGATGTGATTATCGGTACAACATCGAACTTCAAACTGGGAACCAGCGTTCAATCCCCGCTCAAGACTGGAAATTTTAGGTACTTACAGCATGTCCTGGATTAATTCAAATTTCAAAATTATTTAAGAAAAATTAGGACCAAGACTTTCCAAATATAAATGTATTTCCTTACACCAAATTTAAATAAAGAAGAAAAAAAACTTAGATCTTTTTCTGCAATACATAGAAGACAATTTTAAAATGTGAGAGCAAATATTAGTACTATGTTTTAAAAACACCCTTAAACATTTTAGAGCATGTTTCGGAAATACGGTGGTTAAGAAAATACTTTAGACTTTTATTTATGACCTTTAGATATCTTTGGCTCAGTCTTGATGCGCGGCTGCTGGGATTGTTCCCAGGACCTTCCGATTGCTAAGTCAATACTCTAGCAACTGAGCAAAATACTTTTTATTTTATTTTTTAATAGTGCTTAAGGGAATAAGATTGATTTCTAAAATATTTCTAAAACGTATGGAATATTTGTCTAGGCTGTGGGATCTGGTTTTAAACAAACACTTAAACTGTTTTAGAGTGTATTTTGGACATATACTTTATATAATTAAGAAATATTTTAGATTTTTTTTGTATAAAAATATCCTTAATTAATATAGCATTGATTTTTAAAATAATGCTTAAAACATTTGTAAAATATTGCTACACAACATTTTAAAAATGTTTAGAAAATGTTTGCTTCGTGGCTTATAGTATTATTTCATTTTCAGCTATAGTTGTATAGAACTAAAGTTTCTTGACACTAAAGTTACCCATGCATCGTGAACTCGAGTAAAAAATAGCAGAGAGTAAAAAAAAAAATGTTTGCTTAGAAAAGCAAGTGAATATTTTTCAAGTAAGCTATACAAAAATTTTTACTATACAATCTGAAGAAATAGACTGAATTATTCGATGAATCTTATATTTAGTATCATAGGCTGTTGTATCGAAAACATAATTCTTGTATTTCTCATCCGATTAAGTAGTAGTAACAATATCTTATATATTGTGTTAATATCATCTTCAAAACTGTACGTGTCTTAAATCACAGTGAAGTATGCATATTGTATGGTACTTAGACAAGAAGAAATAAATGAGTACGATCACTTCATTCTTGTGTAGTAGTGGAACAAGAACGGAACAACAGAGGCACTTTTCACATAAGGAAGCTGATCAACTAATATGTAGTGCAAATTTCTGAAACTCAAAAAGAGAAGTGACCATGAATGCCTTAACATTACGAAAGGAAGTACTTAGATGAGTCACATAACAATGAAGTCTCTTTCTTTAACTTGACATATTTTCCGGAATTACAAGGTTGGTTCAAGGTTCAACCATTGTTCTAACATCTTTTTATTCGAAATCTTTCTCTTGCAAAAATGTGAAAATTATTGTATTGTGAGCCTGAAAACTTGGAAGCAATAAATAAGTAATCGGAATGACTGAAAATTTACAAGTATATTTCGAAGTAAAGAATATATTTCTTATTTTTCACACGTGAGGACGCCACTTGACTTAACTGTTGAATTAAGAACATGTTTTACTATGTCGTCTTCTTTTATAAATACGCACTTCTTGTTGTTACGGATTACAGAATACATTCAAATGGGCTAGTTATCGATGGCTTGATATGGAACGCTTTAATAATAAAGCCTATATACGTTTTACTTTCTTTCTCTTTCGATGCAAAAGTTATGTTTTTATTTGAAAGTTAATAGAAAAGGCCAATCTGGAAACATAAAAGAAGCCGTAGCTCACAACGTTTCACTTGATCCACTCACACTTCATCACGAGCTAACAGACAAAGGAGAACCACTCAAATTGAAACTACCATCGGTACCAATCACAGGAAGGTTACGGATGAACTGAGGCAGAACCGAAGAGCAAGCGAACCGTGTAAAATTTTGACTTCAAATTTTAAAGATCCTTGTTTAAAATACAGTGCTTTTGATATGTCGATGACATCTTAGTCCTATGCAGAAGTGTAGAACAACTACAGCGCAATATTTTACCTCTGTAATAATCTATCTAACCTTAGAAAGAAAGAAACAGAAACTTTACCTAGATCTGACTATTACCTATCACGAAACAACTTAAGGAAACTCTTCGTTCACTCATCATTAAATCATTCTCTCAGTCAAAAGGGAAACATATGGATTAATTTCGTGTATAGAGCCTATTTAAAGTACCCTACTCCTGAGCTGTTACAAAAGGAACTGAAATAACTGCAGAAAATAGCCTCAATGAACGGATTCTCCGACTAGTTTTATCAGCAAAATCCGTTTTCAATGAAAAGAAAGATTAATCAAATTAAAGGAAACACACCAAAAACCCACATAGGGTTGAAAAAGTCAGAAAAATGGAACAATTTCCTCTTCTGAGTTATACAAACCCCGTCTCAACACCTACTTTCACATCATCATTTCAACACTGCTACCAAACCTGGTTGAAAAACATGGTGAAACCCTTGTACATTTTAAAAGAGAAGGTTAAAATAAATTCTGGAATCCTGGCATTTATCGAGCAATCTACAGTAAATATGTGGGACAAAGGGAGAACAGAGAAGAAGATATATTATAAAGAAAGAAAAGTCTACAAACGAACTTAACTTAAAGAAAAAAACGAAAATTAATGGATTTATTGTATTAACCTTCCTGTGATTCCTACCAATGAGTTGGTTGTCCCAATCACCAACTTTTGAAAGTTGGATTCTCATTTTCCTGATCTAAGGCTATGTTTACATTGTAACTAAGTGTCATTCAACCACCAGTGTTGAAACTATCCTTGAATTACATAATCGATGATGAGGTTCTAAAATCAGCTGATGTCACACTCGTAGTAGTTATTACTGTGCACGGGGGTGTATTTTTTTTTAGTATTTTCAAGAAATGATTCTGTCCACAGAATACGACTTCAACGATCAGTTCTATTTTATTTTATTTTATTTTATTTTATTCTATGTCAATTACATGTATTAATCGATACATACTATTGTTTAGCCGTATTAATTTATATTTCTCAATCTTTACAAGAGTTTTTACAAGAGTATGTTTTATTTAACGAACAATTAATCGTAGAGCTAAAAAATGTCAGTCTACAAGAAAAAGAGTAAACAATACTCGTTCTTGGTCCTTTCTGAGATATTCTCAGCTAAAGTTAGAGAAATATTGAAATACTGAGATTTCTCAGTTATCGGATCCGTATATTTAAAAATTATATTCAATTTCTATATACTTTAAACTTTCACTATAGGAAGGACAAATTTCCCTCATAGTCTGATACGAACTCCTGACCTGTTTATTTCAACCCATCAACAAATTCAAGATGCAGGAACAGAAAAGGGCTAATTAACATGTGGAGTTCAGAATCCAATCTTCGTTCATCATATGATTTATTACTATCCTTTTTTTAATTCGTTAATTTCTTAAGTAAAAATTGCATTTTTATATTGTCTTATAGGTATCTCAACCCAATTACTAATTAAGGTTGCATTAAAATATGAGAAAGTAATATTAGTAATATTTGAACCAACGAGCGATGGAAATTTTAATGCGTTTTTAATTTGATCTTTCAGCACCTGATGAAACGAAATTGGACCATTCAAAATATTGTGAGCTACGATTCTCGTAAGGTGTCCAGATAAATCTTTTCTAATTACATAAAATGTTCTACGTAGGGACATGTGTAGTTTACAGAATTGATAGTTACATATCTTTATATTGAGTACAATTCTTCAAGTACTCCCCGCAAAATCGAATCTATCGGATATTTTTAAAAAGTTGCTTCGACAGTTATGTTGTTCTTAATGGTAAATATATATATACTTTCCAGAAGCCAGCATAACAATATTAATGTGTTTATATTTAACTTTCAAGAGATGATTGGAATGATATGTCACACGATATTTTCGGTAAGTCAGAATTTTCGCATATTTGACAGAAAAGAAGATTTGAAGACCCATACTTTCCTCATTTCAATTTTATAAGGGAGAGGGAAAATAAAAACAAATCATCACAGAGAAAGAGACTGATTGACTAACGTGCAGCTCGCAAATTTATCATAATCTCATCTCTCATTACATGTAAATTAACGCTCTGCCAGCTAACTGGTGAATTCATATCTTTGCTATATCACAGAGTGTGAACAACATTTGAGTATAATTACATATGTATAGATTATAATTACAAATAGCCCTGTATAACAACGAAAATCTCTTATTAGTTTTTTTTACACATAATCCATTTCTCACTACAACTTTCTTTTATATTCACCATGTTGTCACTTCTTTAGTACGTTGTCATATTGTCGCTGTCAGTCTTTCAAAAACTCAAAGAATTCCGGTATTTCTTGCTGATATTAATCTTGTTTCTTCTCTATAATTCGCTGACAAATGACGATAAATTTTGAAACTACTCAATCGTAATTTAATCTCAACTTATTTTATTTCTTTTAGTACTAAAAATAAATGTTTTGTTTTACACCGCCTGCTTCAGGCACGGAATTAGAGCAATTTTACTTCACTGCTCTAACATATTCTTACTTAACTAAAACTAACTTATAGAATCGGTGTGGCTATTAATAGTCTGAAAGAGATAATCATTTACTTCGGCTCTACGATTAAACTCGCTGGTTAATCGATATAAATTAATGGTCACGTATCAAGAAATAAAATAGCACATCACATCTTCGAGCTCATTAGTAAATGTAATACACTAAGAGGATGTAATTATTGCAATTGATATAATATTATAAGGTCAATAATATGGAAACAAGAGTGTAAATATGATCAGAAAACATATGTGTTGTGCGTTCAATATGTTGATTGAATACGCGAGTTAAATAATAAATTGGGTTTCTAACATTGGGCCGTGAAATTTTGATTTTTGTTTAATAGATGTGAACAGAAAAAGTTTAAGCCTTGTACGTTTGAATAATCAACAATATCCTAGCTGAGTTCTTGTAATATCAAAGGAATTCCTTATGCTATTATTACAGTTCGTTTAATCCTACTATTAGAGAGCAGTACGGAACACTACGTATTCGCAAAACCTGAAATCACAACGTGACGTAACTACAGCAAACTGTATCACAGAATGAGAACAAATGCTAATAAAAACCTCGAATTAGCAGACATGTTTTAGCATAACCTCGTACTAGCAAACGAGACGAATTTAAAGGAATACCCTTTGCTTTTAAGAAAAGCACAAAAATGATCTTCATGAAGACTTGCAGAATTTAACATTCAAGCGTGAAACCAAATGCAATGAAATACAAGCGTGGGAAGTTGGTCGTTAAGTACATTGATTTAACAACAATAGTTTATCCTGAATTCCATTTTCAATTTCAGATATACCACCCACTTCCCTTTCCTTACCCATAATATCTCAACTTGAAGTGAAATTGTTTTTGGTGTTCAAAAGAGAAATGGTTTAAGTGTAAAACTGTCTTCGTTGTGGTACGTCTATTTCTTAGGCATTGAGACAAGTATCAATTTTCGCTATAAAGAATATTGTTCGATTTGTTATATATTGCGAAGGAGGAATCCTAGAACTAGTGGTTCCTTGTAAGTCTTCACTTACTACGTGTTTAGGTAAAAAATACAAAGATTTTATCCCTGGTTGGGATGATATTCGGAATCAACAACCGTGCATGAAGTTCTCTGGTGCCAGAGAAAATTCATGGCATCCCCCACGACAAATCGAACATTGATCAATGCTATGTATACTGTGCTTTCAAGCTTTAATTGAAAACAAAATGAACTTTGTATTACAAGCCAGTATTTCTAGGATTACTGACTGTGTCTAGTACAATTATATTTCTATTAATTATCGATTTTTTGCCCGTTCCGGTCAGTTGAAATAAGGACTACATTATAAAAGAAAATATCCATGCTCTAGCCTGAGATTCGAACTTCAAGCCATATCAATGATAAGATAAAGAAAAATATATACTTAAGACACCTTGACTATGTCAGTCAACCAGGATACTCGTGCGTGTATTTCTGTAACTCGTTTACTTCAGTAAAGGCATGTCAAAGTAATTTCTGAACAGGTGGATCTAGTAACACACAATTCTGTTAAACATCATGATCATATTCGCGAATCCATAATAATATATGTGTTCGATTTATGTAATTTTCGTGTGGCGTGAATAATTTCACAGTCACGTGGAATACCGTAGTTTGATACCGTTCATTTCGGATGTTGGAGGAATATTTCCGGAAATAGATCCAGAGAAGATTTCTACAGAGAAGGGAAATCCCAGCAACCCTACAAATCGAACACAGAATGTAAGAACTGTAGATGGGAAGTAATTCTAGAAGGCATTTTCAATAAATAAGGTAACAAGGTTTATACAATCGAGAGTAAGAAGATTAATAACGTGTAATTTTGATATATTCCAGGTACTTATGACGACCGGCAGGGCTCAACACCGTCAATCGTCTTCAAGTGGGGCAAAGATGGTGAGATGTTTGGAAAGCTGGTCAAACGTCAAAAACTGTCAAACGGTTTTCGCACGCTAAGAGAAACAAACCAGCAGCCATTCATCGTAAACTAGTAGAGAGATATAGAGATACACTGTGTAATGTATCGGAAACAAGTGTGACTGTAGTGTAATACGTTCGCAAATTGAAAATCGAATGCGACAGTCTGGTCGGCCATTAACACCGACCACGGGTATGTCGAGTGGAAAGGATGATACAGGACAGGAGATATAGCTAAGGATTTCAATATTTCGTCTTCTACTGTGTTCAATATTGTTCATGAGTACCTCGGATACAGAAAGACTTGTGAGCGATGGGTACCGAAAAAAACTTAAGAGACGAGAAACAGCAAATAATGTCACTAACATATCTTCAACGTTACGAGGAAGATGGATGCCACTTTCTCCAGCGTATCATTACAGGGGATGGAACTCCTGTGAAATTATGAAGATCTGAATCCAAACAGGCTGGTATTACGTGGAAATGTTGATTGTCCTCGCTACTGAAGAAGTTCAAGACAACACCGTCGGCTAATAAGATTCAACTTGTCCTCGGTACGAGAATATGATAGTACAAATTTCCGTGATCAACTTTACGCTATCACATGCAGATGAAAAAAAATCGCTCTTCTTCCGAGATTCAACACTGTATGATTTACTGCAATATTACCTTCGAGATTGTAAGCGGTTCCCTTCTCTCTACAATGAATAATCATTTACTCACAGTGCTCCCTTTTCTAAATCATTGGCAACACTTTTGATATCCTCAGGATATGATTTTTCGAATAATTATACGAAATAAACAGTCTTAAATATAGTTGGTACTCTTCCTTCTGTCCAATATATGCAAAATTAGCGCTTTATATGAAATACAGGACAATTTTCAATACCTCTATGAAAGCTACGTATCGCTTGACTGTGTATGCCAGGCAGATTTTGAAGGGTATTCTTCTTTGTAAGACAAGACTCTGGCTCCTCACTCAGAATGATGCTTTGTTATGAATAGATTACACCTTCCTGCCATGCTTATTCTTGCTAGCGAAACGCTAATTTCAGTACTGTTGAGAAGTGCAGAAGTACACATGAATAAATTTAGTCTAGACTTTCACTGCTCTTAGCGATTGAGAGGTGCAAATGAACGTAAAGTTCATAAATCAACTATCAGGTTTCCTGCAGGTTTTGTCCTCTAGAGACTAGAATAACCTGACTTTTCCATAACTATTGCGATAGCCCTAATCATTTCAAAGGTCATAGCTTAACACCCAAGTGCTACTTTTGATACGGCTCTCGGCTTTTTTTTGGTTTGTATTTCTTTAAAATTTCCAAGCATTTTGAAGAAAGTATCCACGTTTCTCCCACGTCTTTTTTTTGGATGATCATAAAATCTATTGTAATTCTCATATAACAAGAATGTGAGTATTGCATTAACTTTTACAAACGTTAAAGTACAAATGTTGTGACTCGAAAAGAATTTCATCCATACAACACGAGAAATAATGTATTTTTCCAAAACAAGACAAAACTGACTTTTGAAGAAAATGGGTCCAAATTTCGCCCACTGCCTGCTGTCACATAAATAGCAACAATGACTGAAACATTAAAAATAAAAACAACCAAGAAATCTGCTTACGACATAACGTGGAATACTATGTACAATTATACCTGTAATTATGCATAAAATACGAGTGTCACTTTTCTAAACTAAAGAAAAGGCTGTAAATGATGATAATAATAATAAATAATTCATTGTAAATTCAAAAACAAAATCTGGAGAAGTAGATTTTATCTCTCTAGTTATTGCAGCCAAATATCACAGGGAAAAAGAGGATCTTTTGCTTCTTTACCAACACAGTTTTCATGGAACCAAATGTGACATTTTCTACATGGAACCCACTTCACATCGTTGTTTTCTTGGAAGTACAGTCCTTCATTAATGGGACACTCTATGTCGTCGTCAAGTGATAGATTTGGGGCTTGTTGATGTATAACAATCTCTGCCTGATAAATAAGTCATTTAGCTATGCTTCTACGAAGTTGCTTATTTCTCTCTTTTCAAATTTCTCTCGCTCGGTTAAATGTGACAATGTAATTGTCAAATAGCAAATGTATTGCGCGGTTTTAACTGAATTGCAGTTTGTTTTCTCCTTTTGTAAACTAATTCACTTTCTTCACATTCTACAATGCATCGTGTTAAATTTAGGAATTTAAAATTTGGACCCATCAGATGGGCGAAATTAGGCTCTCTTGACACTATAAAATGTGATTCTCCACACATGAGGGTAAAGATTTTTTGCCAAACTTATCAATGTATATTATAGCTCAATTATCATTCACCAAGCATGCTTATGGTTACTACTATAAAGTTTACATTTGCTGAAGCTCTTACAAGGGAAGTCGAGGAAGTGGTACACGGGGATCTGCATGTGTTATATGTGTATATCTTGGAAAGGTTACACCGAGTACATGTTAAATATTTCACTTGAATGGGGCTTGTAGGGAGTGTGGCGACCATTTGAAGATCCGTACAATGCACGCCCCGAAACACCAGAAAACGTGGACAAAATAGGAAGCTGTGTTTCAATGTCTATGAGACTTGGTATATATAGATTTAAAAAGTGGCTGAGTACGAATCTGACATTTTATTTGTAAAATTCAAAATGGCAGATCCAACACGGCGGACACAAATTACAAAAAGAAAAAAGAAACAAGGTATGGATCTGAAATAAGGGTATATAGAGATATTCGACGTTGCGTGTTCATAATGAGACTGATAAGATTGTGTGTTCTTGTAAAGAAAGCTATAACGTGTTAGAGGGGTAAAATATGATCCTCCCTGGGATAGTGAATTGTAGTTAGCAGCCAGGGATAAATACATTCCAGAGGAGTATTGTTCTCTCCATCTCCGGCCGTAATTCGCACTCTGATTTTAACAGCTGAACGGTATTGTTAAACTATGATTGGCTGTCAGCATCAAGAGGCCAGAGGCATTGCGTGAAAGTATTATTGTATTTACGACAATGCAAGACCATACAATACCCAACTCACCCGATCCCAAATCAGCAATTTCCATAGGCAAGCTATGGTGCATTCTCCCTATAGGTCAGATCTAGCGCTCAGTGACAACCATCTCTTTAAGACTATGACAAAATATCAGCACGGCCAACGATTTCAGACAGTATTGCCTGTCTAAAGAATCTTGATATCAACTTCTTTTACGGTGGAATGGGTACATTGGTACCCGGTGAAACAAGTGCTTGGACAAATTTGGTGATTATGTGGAAAGATAGTATTCGCATCCATATATATGTCGGTTGTATGACTGGCTGTAGTTCCAAATTTCTACTCATAAAAGCATGTCCAGATTACCAACATGTTCACATGGTAAATATATTCACGAGTAAATGTTAGTAAATTTACACTTCACACCACCATAACCCTTCAAATAATAATTTAATATATTACAAGATAAATGGCTAGATTTTTGAAAGGCGCGAGTTTTTCAATGTAACACTTACAAGCTAGAATTTTCCTGACCTGTGTCAACTTATATTTACATTTTCTGAAATCATTTACTTACATAACAGAATTAAATACGAAAGAAGAGGATGGAAAGGAAGGTAGAGCTTCATATCATACAGCTCCTTTTATACAATTATCTTAAGTTCTACAATTCCCATAATTTATTTGCCCGAGATTTACTTTCCCAATCTAGACTCACCTGTGATTGCTACGAGCTCGGAAGATCTTGAGCGCACCTGTGCTCTGCCGACTCGCGATCTAGCAGTTTGGTCTCTTCGGTGGGCGAACAGTCTGCAAAAAGAAGTTCGTCCACCTCAGAACGGACGTTTGACTCGTTCTCTGGTGGTGGTGGACAAATAAAAATGGATTCTCTGTCCTTACTCGTTTGAGGAGACGGAGTTACCCCAACACCCTTGCTGTGATTAGTCACAAGATCCATTGTATTGCCGCACAAACACACTAATCCTTTACTCGAAGAATGCGCCACTTGGTTGAAATGACACCCAGGATTGGTGCAACGAGGAGGTCCCATGAGGGTCACAGACTGATTTTCGCAACCAGGGGAGACTACTGTAGGCGATATACCACTCCCTTCACTACCACAACCACCCACAACACTAGGTATTTTCAAAAATGGTCTTCCACTGTCTTTGTCCTTTAGTTTATTCTCGACATTCGCCTCGTCTCTCGCGTGTTTCTCTAAACTATAGTCCACCAACAAATCTTGCAGGAAGTCTGCTCGAGGCAATGGGGATTTGAGCACTGGTTTCGGGGGTCTTCGTGATTGTGCGTACTTACTGTCATCCTCAATACCTACAAATTTTATCGGAAGGGCGTGAGGCTTAGTTCCAGATTTGGGTCCGATCCCCCGAAGAGGTTGTTTGGCTGGCGCTGCTGTCGATGTCACTCTCAGTTTCGGAGAATAATCCGATCCTGCTCTATCGGACGAATCCACTCCATTATCCGAAACACTCGCAGAAGTGTCCGATATGAGTTTTTCAGTCTCTGGATCCGAACGATGTCCGCTGTCTGCTTTCTTTAGGATGGACTTCTTTCGCTGTTCCGTAGGGCTGCCAATAGACTTCCGACTATCAATTGATTCAACGGACAGGGAAGACTTTGAACCATTCCTACCTGTAAAACAAAATAATGTGCATTAAACTCTTTTTACATGATCACAAGTATTTATATTCATCGTTAGTGTTTGAGAAGACATTTATAAAGAATTAGCTGCATTGATTTCGACACATAATACAAGTTACATCGAAACACTAAATAGATTCAGTAAATTACTATTCCACTTCAGTATTTAAGGACAAAAATGTCTACCACTCTATAATTTTTTTGTCAATAGGTAAATTCTATTTATAACAAACGAAAATCAGTACTTTGACCATGAAGTACTATGTTCGAAAATAATATCCGTTCTTAGGTACTTAGGTACACGACACGGCCGGAATAAACTAAATGAATTTAAGTGTTTACCTAACTTTTTGACCTTAGAGCAATGATTTAAATTTAATTTCTTTAGTGGAGCCAAGCAAGTGTGGCTCCATTAACCACCACATCTGTATTTTGTAATACTCCAACTCCTGGCAGACCGTTTAAAGGATCGTGACTAAATTTGACATAGTGATTGTACCCGAGCCATTGAGTGTCAAACTATATTTCATTTTGATCGATTTACCCTTGAGATTTAATGAAGGAAGAAAAACTATGACCACATTCATTGCAACAATATACGGCAGCATACGCTATAGGTTTTATTTTCATTTAAGACTATAAAAAACAACAACAACAAAAAAAGGAATCCACAGCCATATTAATAGCATCTAAAGTACATTATGTCAGCACGCGCTAAATTTACATGTGACGTTAACAAGCATGGTACGTTACGTGAACTGTAATTTTCTTGTGCAATTTAGTGTTCTGATGTAAAATATATATATATATATATATATATATATATATATATATATATTTGGAACGGATATGCTACGGCCGAATATTGCCAAAGAAGCTGATGGAAGGCAAATTATTTAAAAGAGAAACACTCAAGAAAAGAAAGTCAAAACACTTGAATAACTCATAAAGTGAATTGACTGTTCTTATCAAAAATATATGATACTATGAAATATAATTGCAATTTTCCAAGGTATTATTAATTTAAAATAAAAGGTAAGTAACAGATAAATTAAAATTAACATCTGCTAACTGAATATTTGCCATTATTGTTTTATTTCATACTAAATGTTGAGCTGAAATTCCAATTCAGCACCGGGGAATATTTGCAGATGCACGTCGAAATAAAGCAAGGTGTAAGGGAAACAGATTTCAGCAAATACGCCAAGATTAACTGATGATTGAAAATTAGCTACATATTAAAAAATAAATTAAAAAAAAATAAAAAAAATAAAAACAATAAGAAGTTTCAATAAAATACAGTCTATTTCATACGTGGTACATTAATTATACACTTGCGCTGTATTTGACGCCAAACTATTAGTACGGAAATCTGGACATTTATACACTGAAGTGCCAAAAGTCATGAGATAGCGGGAAGGAACTAGTTGACGGCGAGGTAACATCACGGCAAACCGGTCGAACGACTACGATGCAGTTGCAGTGTGGGCAGTTGGACTTCTGTGAGTGCAGTGAAATGTATCTTCGTGATGGCAACCCGGCGGGAACTATCGCAGTTTGAACGCGAGATAATAGTTGGTGCTAGACGAATGGGGCATGCGATTTTGTTAGTCGTCCGGATATTATTGAACTTTACTCGCTCCACAGTGTCAAGGGTGGACCGTGAATACCATACTGGAGGTATTATGACCCATCAGACGTCTGGGTAAACAGACAAGTAACAGTGCGTAATCTGACTGCAGAAATCAATGCAGAACGTCCCAAGAATGTGTCCCAGAGGTCAGTGGAGCGCAATTTGGTATCGCAGTCTCCATTGGGTATCGCAGTCGAAGACTGATATGTGCGCCGCTACTAATCGCTGCCCATCGGCGCCGGCGACTCACATGGGCTTGGGAAAACGTGGATTAGAGATTAGAGGACTGGCAACGTGTAGCGTGGTCAGATGGGTTACGTTTCCAATTGGTGCGCGGATGGTAGGGTTCGGATGTGGCGCAGAGCCCATGAGGTCATGGACCCAAGTTGTCAACAAGGCACTGTGCAAGCTGGTGGGGTTTGTTTACATGGCATGGTTTGGGCCCTCTGGTTACCAGCTACTTATCGCGTCCCTGCCACATCGAGTTGCTGCACTTCGCCGTGCTCGAGGGAGTCCCACACGTTATTAGGTAGGTATCGCATGATTTTTGACACTTCAGTGTATACAGATGTAGTTTCGGTTCTATTTTGGCGCAAAAAAGAAGAAAATTGAGTTTCTCTCCAATTTAGGCGTAGGTTTATTAATGCCCAACTAATTACAACGAAAGAACAGAATGTTTCTTTTTGTACCTAGCCTGGTTAAGAACATGTAGTAGTAATAGTTTAGTATAATATTTTATTCCAAACGCACAACATCCAAACAAATTAATGAAGAACATTTCATTTACATGAATCAAACAAACATGTCATTGTTAGGAAAGCAACGATGTGTACATACCACGGAAGTAATGAACATGTACAAAAAGTCGGTACACTTTAAACTGTGCTTAATATATTTATTTGCTAATAGACTCTGTTAATTTGGAAACAACAGTTACACCGTGTTCAACGTTTCTTCACCTTATTTTAAACATCTTCCGAAACAGATAAGTAAGAGGAATAGAAAAGGAACGGAAGAAAGAAAAGTTATTTACAAAAGAACAGAATAACTTTTGTAAATACATTTTCTTATTTTCCTTCTCTTGTCCTATTCCTCTTGCGTGTCTGTTTCCAAAGAAGTTCTCACTTGCCAGTAAGGAATTGTTGTTAACTAATTAAGAAGAATTAAGTACATTGAGCACAATTTGTATACATTAATCAAACTGCAGCAGGACTCGAAATGGACCTGAGCAGACCGGAACAACGTTCCGGTTCGTGAACATCTGGAACCTTCCTGTTTCGTCTCATCAATATGGTAATCATAGACAAAAAAAGGGACAATAGCATGTTAACAATGATAAAGCGTTCCGTTTCGTGAAAATTTCCATTTCGAGCCCTGAGTGCAATGTTACTTGTTGACTTGCCAGTTAGGTAAATAAGCTCTTAAGCAAATCTAAAAGCAAGGAAAGATTTTTGTATGTGAAATTTTGTTGAGTTAGCATTTCAAAAATTTACATATAGTAAAGATTATATTACGGAAAGAATAAGTCCTCTGCGTAAGTTCATACGTTGAAATATTGAATGTAAATGTTAAGACGTATTTAATGAAGTTTGTTCCTTGTTCCTTTACAGTAGTGTTTAAAATTCAATAAATACGTTTTAAAATGACTAAATGACTTATGTCTTACAGACAGGATTTGAATATAATTGTTATTCAGCATGGAATACTTATCAATGCTGAATTTTGGAACCAGTTTTCAATAAAAATTTCTCAATTATCCGTCGTGTGTTCTACTTTTTTAAACACTGTTTTCTTTATTGACACACTTCAGTAATTATATAAAGACCAAGACTCAATTTACATCACGTTAACAGAATGGAAAGTGCCATTGAAATTTAATACACAACAGACAAATAGTTTACAAAATATTTGGAAACTGTACACTGTGGAATAGCAGCGTATTGAAAATTCAAATTAGAGAAAAATTGTTTTATTGTAATCTGAGTTGGTATATTCAGAGAACTATTACCAAATTTGATGACAATATCAACTTCATTGTTATAAACTTTAATTGAATTGAAGATCTAAAACCGGGGTTCAGGAGATAATTTTGTAGATTTGAAACATGAAAATTGGCTAGGTACATAGCAAGGTGAAATGATTAAAGACGAACAAAACTTGTTACAAAATGGAGGTCAAGATAAAAATAGAGAGAAGGAACATTTGCTGAAACAATGAGAATAGGAAAAATCTGGAACAAGAACAGAATGGAAAAATGTAGGAGAAACCTTCGCTCAGCAGTGGACTGATTATGATCAATAAAGAACACGATAAAAAGGAAGAAC
This sequence comes from Lepisma saccharinum, assembly GCA_022664845.1. Lineage (NCBI taxonomy): Eukaryota > Metazoa > Arthropoda > Insecta > Zygentoma > Lepismatidae > Lepisma > Lepisma saccharinum. The sequence continues at coordinate 100,640 of JAGDQP010000446.1, read as the reverse complement.
CTCTCCACCCGCATATTCATTCGTTTTGGCAAAAATATATCAGTCAGGATAGACATGAAACACCTCCTTTGGTTTCATGTTAGAGTATCTATACAGTACATCTTAAAATCCTTGCCAATATACAGGGTGTTTAAAAATACACAATAATATTTCAGCAACAAATTTTCCATAGGACAAGAACGAAAATGGCACTTGGTAAAAGAAATGCGTAGTTTCGTAGGTAGAGATACCCAAAATAACCGATGTGTGGTCTCAAATGACGTAATATCTCGACAAGTAATGACGGAAGCCATGTCGGTTTAGCAAATGATAATTGAAATTGCACCCGAAGAAGGCATTTGAGCAAAGTTTATAATTGAGGAGGATGATTGCAAAGAGATTCATGTGCTTGTGTAGCGCGCATCAATCGAGTCTATCATAACGAAATATTCTTCTAGCCAGCATGAAAAGTATGGTTAGAAGAAATGTGAGTAATGTGACTATGTAAATATCAAAAGCTTTAACTACCGAGAATTTGTGCCTCGTTCACGAATACGAACGCGTTAAACGCAAAACATTGCGAAAATTTAAACCCAGAGTGGAAAAACGTCATCAGTAGGTAAAGAATTAAATAAAAAAGAGGTTCTCAACCAACAAGTAAATATAATCTGACAACAATAATAGATAAAAAATTTGAAAATAACAATAAAAAAATAATAAAAAACGTTTTAAAGACATTCTTTTCTTAATCAATTCGTACTAAAAAGTAAAAAAAATAATAATTTTGATTATGCATGCTTAAAAAGAAAAGCATGGGGTGCTCTCTCATATACACTCACTTTATACATTCTTGAAATGACGCGCCCCATTCTTTTATTTTTAGTCATGCATAAACAAAATTATTTTTTACTGTTTAGTACGAATTGATTAAGAAAAAAAATGTATTTAAAAAGTTTTTTATCATTTTTTTCGAGTTATTTTGATGTTCGGATACATTTTCTCATGCTAAATGTTTTGTGACCCAAATCCTAAAGTGTTATGCAACCAGGAAAACCAGGCTAGTATTTATTTTAGGATAAAGAAGTTAAGAATAAAAAAATGCTTTAAAAATATATAAATATATATGAAAGTAACAATGAAATATTGTATTGTCACCGGTCTTACGTCGCTCTGCAAAATTTCATCATTCTATGACGTCAGGAAATGAGTTCAATTAACGTTCCAAGATTTGATGACACCACGAACCATTGCGAATTAGAGAAAAGAATATAAAAATAAAATATATGATTCTGTTAACATCATGATAACATTTGATAATGACTGCAGAAGTAGTCGAAACGTTGTTATGTGTATAAAATTTGAATTTAATAAGTGTAAACATAATAAATTATGCATCTAACGCCGTGCTGTGAAAGTATAATTGTTTAAAGGATAAATGAAGGTTGACTCGCACATATAGGACTGTGCAACTTGCGTACGCCAACCGTGGTGTTTTGCCTGCGTGAAATCTGCTGTCAGCCTGTTACATTAAAAAAAATTCTGAAAGTTTTTTTCGTACTACGTTCACGCTTATACCACTCTTGGCTTGAGCCAAAGTTGCCTAAAAGTCTGAAATAAAATTGAAAATTCCAAATTCAAATAAATTTAAATTCAAATTTAAACGCAGCGACTGTGCTGTTACTGTGTCGGACCGCAACTTTGGGAAATGCCTTTCAAAGCGACTCGACAGGGACAAGGTCTGAGCACAGTCCTATATGTGTGAATCAACCTTAAGTTTATAACAAAATCTTATGGCGGATCCGATGACAACGTACTCAAGTGCATATAGTAAGAAAAGTACCATAATAAAAGGGTTTAGCGTGAAGTAAGTAGTGAAAATCAGAGAAGAAAACATTAACAATCGGGTTGGAAAATGTCCAATTTTACAGAAAGTGCATGTACTATAAAAAATACCATGCCGAAAGGTTGAAACAATCCTTAAAATTCTATTAAGTTCTCGGTGATAACCTTCAACTGACGAACTCTTGGGATTATAGGGATTAGTGGTGACGTGCAAGATATTGTGTCAAGTGCATAATTCCTTCGATAATTTAGAAGTTAATCGAGGTTGTTGAAATGAATTCTGAACTCAGTTTCGTCGTACATGCTATCGATGAGACGCTAGCCTGCATTAAAACCTGAGTGCATTTAGTGCAAATATACCACAATGCATGGTTGTAACATCACGAGATTGTAAGATACAATGTAAATCGTGTTACTGAATCATAATCTGAAGACATTTTCTCTGTATCTGCTTTCGCGTAGGCATTTATGTGCCTTACAGACAAACAGATAAAAATACATGAGGATCAGAAGATATTTTGGTTCCGCAAAAAACGAATACCGGAATTTCGGTAAACACTAGCTTTATTTTTTAAACAAAGTAACAGTATTTTATAAAAATAAACCCAAAACAGGGTTAACAAAGAGAAGTAAAGTTTCATTAATAAAAAGCGATACCCTGATTTTGAGAAATACAATTTACAAAATGTTGTTTATTCCTAAACTACAAAGACGGATTAATTGTAAGGTATTATAGAAATAAATTAGAAAACTGAGTTTTAAATGAATAGTGTTTGCCGTATACGCGGAAGAGGTTCTGTTCCTAAGGCTTGAATATCATTATTGTTAGTAAACACTCTGGTAATAAGTAGTAAATCAAACCAAAGCCCACATTCTTTCAGTAGAGCATAAACGCAAAACTACTGTTTCAGAGCGTCACTACTGAACATTCCCAGGCTGTTAGTGGAGGCATACATGAAACTTTCTCATCTCGCAAGTTATTTGGTTAGTGTATCTGTCAAACAAGCCAGTTTCCTTACCTTATCCGTCCAAGACAAAAATTGTTTTCTTCCAAATTTGTCTCTGTAATGGTTTGTAACAATGATATCTAACTGCTTACAGTCTATATGAAAAGAATTGACAACTTAAGTGTCGTCCGACTTTTTGGATATTGCTATTCGCTGTTCTTCCTCGCACATAGTTACCGGAATTCTCCTAGGAAGGGTAAAATTAATAATTGTCCTTTAACTCAAAAAGTTTTATTTCTATGACATACAGTATTTTATTGTGCTAAAATGGTACGTAAAGAAACGTGTGAACTATTCACTTTTATAGACATTTCTTAATCGATATCTTTCGCACAATGGTAATATGATACATAATTTTCTTGTACTCTCATGTTATGAAAAATAGTCTCTATCAAACAGATTTTAAAAAAATAACTGACTTCTTATTGAATACTGGAATTCGTCTGATATTTCTATACTTGAAGATAGCGAAGATGATAGGTCCGTCAAGTTGGCCCCACCCACTAACAAATTATAGACCCGAACATCGTTAGTGCACTAACGATCCAGTGTGTTTGGGTCTATAATTTGTTAGTGGGTGGGGCCAACTTGATGGACCTGAAGATGATTACGTTCTGGATTTATTGCACAAAATTCTTAAGAAGTATGAAGAAATATAAAAATTCTTAGTTCAATCATTGTTATATGACAACAGCAAGATCTTAGAGAAAAAAATCAGTAGAAATGAAATCTATTTATATTGCGAATCAGAAGGATCACTGGTTATATACTGACGATTCTTAGGGTATCCTTAGTTACACTAGACACATGCCACTATGATACCTACACTAAAGTCCCTGCTCGCTATCTACCCTTCTCAACCTTACTAATGGATGTGACTGGCTATGGCGATATTTAACTTAAACAATCCGTTTACATTATAATCATTACGTCGTGCATAATAATACGATCACAATGGGCAGCGTCGAACATGATGATAACAGGAAATGTATTATGATTACTAACTTTTGGAAATCAATAAACTATGACGTAATTACCACTGTGTTCTTTCCATTTTTCTAGTTTCGGAGAGCGAGGGATGAATTTCTCACACATGAATAATACCCAAACTTACTCCCGCTTATATCCTAAGTCGTACATAACTTCGAAAATAGAGACAGGAAAGCATTTTCCAGAGAAGAGGGAATTCCAACCAACACTCGCTACAAATCAACCACTGTTCATTTGTCATCGTTACGCTCGCTAATATTTCAAGAAATACACCCCTTCTTTCTTTTCAAGTTGTAACCTTGCTGTAGTCTTCGTATTTAGCTTGTTAATACTGGAAAATCGAGTATAAATCAATATAATGTAACCATCTGTAGCGTATATTTTTTTTTTCCATTTCTTTCTAATCGTATAGATCAGAAATTGAAGCTTACAGACAATATAGAATCCTATTGACAACCAAGGAAAACAAAGACTGCCATCGACGTAAAAGATAAAAAGAGAATGCTACCCTAACGATGGTATAGTTACAGAATATTATGTTGCCTTTAAGACTACCTCCTGGAGCGCCTAACGAGGGGAAATAGATGCAAAATATGATATCACCAAGATCGTTTGCTAGCGGTTGATTTTGTGGAAAATGAGCCGTCATCATCTTTGTTATTATTATAAGTCTTAGAAGTCAACGAGATAGTAGTAATAGTAATAAAAAGAAAAAAAAGAGGAACGTTGTGAGGGAGGATGAGGTGAGGACTGACGCAATCCCTTGCGCGCACAGAGATAACTGCAGCGACCTTCAAGTTAAGTCGATGTAGAAGAAGGTGAAAAAAGGAGAAAAGATGGAACACTGAGATAAAAAGAGGACAAGAACATTTTCTTCGTTATCGTTCTTCTCTTTTCCCCCCATCTCCACCTTTTGTGCTGTTCCATCTATAGGGGGGAGGTGTTATTCTCGTAATAACAAGTTGATCACGTGGTTCTTGCTCGGGGAAGGGGAAGAGCGTGTAGTGCTACTGATAGTGTCAAATCTCTTATTCTCACTTTCTCTCTCTCTCGCTCTCCAATTTCTTATCTCCAACTGCAGGATAAATAGAGGTAGCATTAGAGATGTGGAAAGACAGAGGAGAGGAAAACGTAGAGCGTGGGCTACGAAATACGTACAAGAAACAAATCACATCGTGAAGGCGATTTCGAAAACGAAAAAATGGTTTCCGGGTGGTTTTCTATTTAGCGCTTTTTTTTTTTTTTTGTAAATTAAATTGTAGTTTCTTTCATGTGTGTTTCGTAAAACATTTTTGATACTCATTTCGAAAAAAAAAGAACTTTCATTTGATTAAAATTATATGACAGAATTAAAACAGTAGTCACGTTAATGCTATATGATGAGAGATCCAAATTGTTTTATAATTCAAGAGTTTCAGAAAATATATTAATGAGGGTTTTCATCATAAGACAGGTAATAATAAATACATATTATCATTATTGTTATTGGTGCCATCCTTCCGGGGGTGGATGTATCTAATGAGTTTTCTCCAGAAGACCCTGTTCTCAATTTTTTTTCCTGGCAGACCTGTCTCCCCGAGATCCTTCTTAAGGTTAATGTAAAGCAACAATCTCCAGCAAATGATGGTAGCACTACCTCCATATATGTCTAATATATTTTTACCGTTGCACGAAATTTCAATGCTGCTCCTACAAATTCAAGCCTAGAGAGTTCTAACTTTCAGGGAAGAAAGTTCATAACCAATTTAAGAGTTCGATCATTGCCGATTTTTAATTTTCATTTTTTGTTCATTGTTAAAAGAGCTTTATTTCATAGGTTTTGATATTCACAGCAACAATCAAGCGATTTCAACAATGAAGAAGAACGAAAATAAAAAAAAAACGGCATTAATCGAACCCTTGAGTTGGTTATGAACTTTCTTCCCTGAAAGTTAGAACTCTCTAGGTTTGAATTTGTAGGAGCAGCATGGAAATTTCGTGCAACGAAAAAAATACATTAGACATATATGGAGGTAATGCTGCCATCTTTTGTTGGAGATCGTTGCTTTACATTAGCCATAACCCTATCCATCTATTTTCTCCTTGGTCTCTCTCTACCTCTCTTGCCCTCCACTTACATTACCATTATTATTCTGACTACAGAGTCATTTGTTCTTCTAATCACATGTCCATACCATTGTAGTCTTCTTTCTTATATTTTCTTAGATACCTCTACAATCTTGGTTGGTCCTCTTACTCTCACGTTCTCTACTTGTTGTCCCACACATCCAGCGTAGCATTTTAATTCCGGTAACATTCAATCTCTTTTCCTGTGCTTTTGTTATTGGCCATGTTTCTGTTCTGTACATCATTATTGGCCTAACCACTGTTTTAGAAACCACCCCTTTATTCTTCACCACGATTCTACGGTCAGAGAACGCCACATATTTTCTTCCAATTTCGACATCCCTATTGCATTTTATGTGTTATTTCCAAGTCCAAGTTACCATTCCCAGTAATAGATAAGCCTAAATATTTTTTTTTCACTTTATTCAATAGTTCTTGCATCTCATATCTCAATTTTCTTCTCTGTTAAACTCAAGATACTCCGTTTTCTTTCTACTAATCTTTAGGCCTCTATCTTCCATAAATTTCCTCCAACTCTACTTTCCTTTCACGTCCTGCCCTATTGGTATTGTATAGTACAATAATATCATCGGCACTAGGGGGTTCCATCTCTCACATCCTGAGTTATAACGTTTATGACTACGTTGAAGACGTACGGGCTTAAGGCTGAATCCTGGTGTACTCCAACCATAATGAGGCTTTGGTGTATCAATGTCACACTACTTCTTACCTGAGTTTTAGCTCCTGTATACATATCTTGGATTATCCTTACATATTTCTCTGGAACTCCTTTCTCCCTCAAATATCTACATGTTTCTGACGTGGTACTCTATCGTAAGTCTTTTCCAAATCAATAAATATAACATGCAATCCTTTTTGCTTTTCCTGATGCTTTTTCATAGTTTGTCTCAATATAAAAGTTTCAAAACATCGAATGCCAAGTTGACTGATGAAATAAATAGAAGATGTAAAATGGCGTGGAGTTCTTTTGGAAGACTACACTTTATTTTCCAAAGCAAACTACCAATGTGTCTGAAGCGTAAAGTTTATAATGAACGTGTCTTACCTGTGATGATGTACGGCTGTGAAACTTGGACACTGAATGCGCAAACGACTCAAAGATTGAGAGTCACACAAAGAGCAATGGAGAGAAACATGCTAGGAATAACCAGGAGGGACAGAAAGACAAATGAATGGATTCGCGCACAAACAAAGGTAGAGGATGTAATTAAGACTGCGAAGAAGCTGAAGTGGAAATGGGCAGGTCAAATAGCTAGACGAACAGATGGAAGGTGGACGACAAATATACTACATTGGATTCCTAGAGAAAAGAAACGACCGAGACGACATCCAAATGCAAGATGGGTAGATGAAATCAAGCGTTTTTCAGGAGCTGCATGGATGAGGATAGCAGCAGATCGAGATATGTGGAAAGAAAAGGGGGAGGTCTTCATCCAACAGTGGATAGAAAACTGCTGAATATGATGATGATGATACGTCTTGTGGGGTATCGTTGAACAGCTCTTGATGAATAATCTACAAAACAATAAATAGTTTCTCGATAGCTCTCATATAAGGCGAGATTTGAATTTTTGAAAATAAAAAAAAAACTTCGAGATCTACCTCAGCCTGTAGGCCAACCGAAAGGGATTTTTTAAATAACAATTCAGGTGATTTTAAGATAGCTCGCGAATAATTTTACTTTGATTGTTTGTAAGATTGACTACTAAACTCTTAGGCATGTTCTTGAAACAACTTGATATGAACATTGTGGAAAACACTTAAAAGTATGTTTTATTACAATTTCTATTTATAAAGTACATGCTGCATTTCATACCATACCATGCCTTTAGCAATACCAGAAATTGAATGTATACTTTTTTTTTAAATACTCATTCGCAATGTCAATTTCGGAATATAAACTAAGTTTTTTTTAATCAACTCTTGGTATGAAAGTGGATGGGTGCACTGGGTTCTCAAATTACTTGCATTCGAATTTTGTGATCGTGTAAGTTGTACTGTAACAAAAGAATCGTTTCAGAATTGTATACTTATACTGAATTTCCATTTTGTCAATTTTCACAGTTTTAAAATAATCCCAAGTATATCGCGCCAGCTGAATAATCGATATATTGAATAATGAAAGCGCGTGCAAATGTAGGGAACACACACGTTATAGTATCCGTTACCTATAGAGCTGTAATAAAACAATGATGACTTGTTCCAATGATTTTACCAAAATAATTATGAATCGTAAAATTCATGTATTTTTAATCAGTCAACTCACTTACACGGCCAAATTCTCCAAAATTATCAATAACTCGTCCCGAGTATTTTTTGAACTCAGAGTACATATTAAAGAAGAAGGGGAAAAGGAAACTCTTGGATGACTACAGCGGGCAGAATTGTAAATCCACCAATGCATAGGATCACATTAGCAAAGTCGATAACAGTAACCAATAAAATAGTCCACTCTGATTGTATGTTATTCTGATGCATCTCCTCACGCAAACATGACTTCTTTTGTTCCATAATTGCATCCTTCTAATTAGATCTTACCGTAGAACATAAATAGGAACAAAGTAGATTTTGGTTTTTCATGTTCTCTTTGAACATGCATATCATATCCACGGTTTTCGTGTATGCACCTTCCAACTACTTAACTTGACGTGTTCCTGGCATTAATAACCAAGAACTCTGCATGTGATCTTCCAATCAGATTGAACCAAGCTTATTCAGCACTGGTAAAATTGTGGATAGAGCGAAAAGATTCACATCAATCTTCCAGTCACGCTATTTGATAAATGACCGCCGTCTTTCACTAAATGATTCCTCGCTTCGAGGTAACAAAATTATGACCTACTCATCAACGGAGTTATTTTCTTGGGCATTACCTTGTAACGATATTGTTCAACATCAGATTTACAGTTCCAAGAATCATCACTATCTATAGATACAACATAGATTTTAAGTCTCTTATTTATTACTTAGTTTTTATTCTAAACGACCTACTTTATAATCTCTTCCATTCTTTTTGAATTGTAGCGAAAATTAAGCACACTGGAAAAAAACTGACTGTGTTAATTCAACACTTTTCTGTGTCTCAGTGACCACCACTTTATTGTGTTAAATCAACACAACAACGATGTTGATTTAGGCCATTCAACTAAATGGATGCATTGTCATTGCTGATACAACACAACGGGCAATGTCATATTAGCACTATCACAGTGTTGAATCAACACATCCAGTGTGCTGAATCACGGAAATCAACACCGTTTGTTGTGTTGATTTAACACAATGAAGTGGTGGTCACTCTGAGACACATAAAATTGTTTAATTAACCCAGCCAGTTCTTGCAGTGTACGTTGAACACAAAACTAACGACAACTAATTAATTTAAACCTTACGTAGACGTTGTGTGGTATGCCTAATTTTCAGTGGGAGGTGAGGGACATACAGGGTATTTCAAAAGTCATGATCATAAATTAAATGTTTCCTTAGATCAAACCAAGAAGACAGTGCATTTGAAGAAATGTTCAAACATTCTTGGTTTCGGAAACAGGAGCAGCCAAACGTGACAAGACCTCACCACAAAAGACACAATGTCTACATAAATAATGACGTAAGGAATGCTGGCTTAGCAAATCACAAAGTAGTATCTAAGAAATATATTTGAGCAAAGTTTGTGATTAAAGGACTACAGCATAAAGTAGACTCTCCGCTTAAGAATTTCAGTGTCAAGTAATTGCCATTGAGCTATCATATGAAACCCTTTCTAAGCTACACTCTTCATTTATAAACTTTGATTAAAAAATACGTTCATTTGGTATAATTTTGATTGTGACTTGCTAAACCATTATTTGAGGTGTACGCGCGAACAAACGTCTATGTGACATTTTTGTGATAAGTGGAGTTATTTACGAAACAAAGGTCTCTGATGTGTCCTTGATATGTATTTGCATTTGGTTTGAGCATTTGCAACAAATGGCCTCAGTATTCAGAATTTTTTTGAGAGGAATGTAGAGTAGAGTATTCACTACAAAAACCGTGGAACAGAAGTCTATGTTACTTGCTCTTCCCGTGAGTGAGAGCACGCTTAAACAGTGTGTTGGATTGATGGAAGAAAAGTCTATGTTACATCATACAGCGCCACCTCGCTCCGCGGACAAGATTCAACTTCCTTGCCTTTTTTCTCAATACACGCAAAATGAAACAGACATTTATTCGCGCATGCGCCTCATTGGTCGAGGTATGTCATTTATAACGACGCTTCCCCACAGTTGGATGTTGGTAGATCTGACACTACGCATGTTTAGACGTTTCTTCAAAAGATTTTTTTTTGTTTATATGAGGAATTCACTTGGAATTTATGCTCATAACTTTTTAAAGCATTCTCTATATCAAAGAAGGGGAAGAGGGATAAAGGAGATACGAACAGATAGACACAGTTGTTTTGTTGTCTTCGGTTTATTTAGAGATCAACCCCGTTTCCTTCGACTCTGCGACTTTCCTTAACTCCGCGCGATGACCATTGACACTAGATAGAACCCCAGTAGCACACAAATGTGTTTTGAACGTCGATTTCTTGTTTATTTCGTTGATTATTGGTTGAAAAAGTACGTTTAATTTTAAATCATATTTCATTAAAGACTTGATATTTTGATACGATGTTAGTCCGACGTGGTCTAATTTAATGGAATACATTTTTAATTAAAAGCTAATTAAATACTATTAACTATTATTTTGTGTGCTCTTTTGCATGTTGAAAACACACGTTGAATTTCAGTCTATATTCCAATGAAAATTTGATTTCGTTCATAGTACGTTAATGTGACGTCTTTTTAATTATTATATTGAACTGTGCCCTAGATTATCTTTCCAAGTTAATTGCATAAAAAAGCGAATAGAATAAAATTAACTACGTTTCTCATGTTCTCACTTTCACGTTGAAAACAAAATGAATTTTAAACTATATTTCAACGAACATTTAATTTTGTTAGTAGGGTGTTAATGTGAAATGTTTTCAACTATGACATACATTTTGCTTTATATGCGTTTCTCTAAGGCGACATATTACATTTATTGAGAAATACAAATTTAATAACGCAGCGATGGTAAAATTGTTAAAGAAGGAAAATGCACATAACAAAGAAAGAAGGAAAGTATGCTTTATTCTTATATCATGGTGAAACGACGCGTCTGGATTTGTGGCAATGCGTTCAAGACTGCCTTTTGCAACAGATACCGTAAAAGAGTAGTGACTCTCAAGGCAAGTTCGTGGATGGGGGGATAACGTGTCGAGCTACGAACGATGAGTTCGGAAAGTTCCAGCTTCGAATCCAACAGCAGACGGTTGGATAATTTACTGTTGGAAAATTAATAATGTATATCATGATGAAAGCAACGGACAAAATACAGCTAAATGTGTACACCAATAGACACTGCCCATGCTGTGTTTCGGCCAACTGAACTCGTTTTTTCATCGTCCGCTTCTTGATTCCAACATGTTTCGTCTCAACAATTAATTATTCAACGTCAAATAAACCGTTGAACAAGTGGACATTTTGATACATCTACAACGATAAAATTACGTTTCGGTACTAACGTTTAATCCACGTATTTTCAACGTATGTGTGCTACTGGAGAACGTTCGATGCCCTCTAGACGATTGACACAAGAGCGGTGCTGTAATCCTTGACAACGAACCCTGTAGAGGGACAACACCAGGAATAAAGGGTGCCAATGCATTGTTGTAGATTTAGCGCAGCAAGGAAGGGTATGTGTAAATGTGGTCATAATGGAAATACGTAGGTTATATTTTTTGTGTTATAAAAATAGACAGGCCTTTTTTTTTTTATTTAAATGCCCCATAAACCTTGTGATGATGATGATGCCAATGCTACGTGTTTCGGTTGGAGACAAGTTTAGGTCCTATCACCCGAAAGTGAATTGGAGGTTTGGCATTTCTTTCCATCCGATGAAGATGACGTGCTAATGACGCCCTACAGTTTCAAGCGGGTTCCGAACCACTTATCTCCCCTAAGAGATCGGCCCAGAAACTCGGTGATTACAAGACAACGAGCGTTACCGTCTATCCTCCACCGACTTATTTCTAAATTTAAGGTCTTAGTTTACCAAAAAAATATGCTTGGAAAGGAATCCTATAGTTAACTTAGTGAGCAGACTTGTGGCCTACATAAGAAATCATTCTAAAATTATTCATATAGCCTGACCCTTGCTCATACTCAGCTTCTCAGCAGCATAAGAGCAGGATCTTCGGTGACGTCAAAAATGCATTTGAATGTTTTTTAAAAAGCAGTTTGAATAAGAGTAAAATATTAACCCTGGTTCCACCGAGAAGGCTAAGACATTGAAGCAAAGGATAGGACATATCGTTGAATGAGATTGGCTGGCTTCCATCCATGAGTTCATTGGCTTGTCGCCAGATTATTCTTATCGGAGGCGGAGGAGAAGAGATAGAGAAAGCGTGATGCTGGTAGAAGGAATGGAACGATGCGACAAATAATTCCGAGTGGGAACCATCGCGGCGGATATATCGACCTCCATGCTTCCTGTGGAGCAGAGTTTTTCGTTCACTTTTCAAGGTTGCCAAGATGTTGAAGACATTCCTCATTGGTAGTTGTCATCTGTCACTGAGAAGGTCGCTTTCGCCTTCTTTCTCATTAGAAATGATGGTTTAAAGAAAAACAAAAAAAGCGAGCACTCACTTTAAATTCAGGCAGACTCAGATAAATTTTACTTTTTCGTAAGATGTCATAATTTCCGTTTGCTGCATAAGACCATAATCAATTTACACAGATTTATGTGATTGTCTTTTGTTGGCGAGTTACGATCCTGTGAAACTAAGATTATATACTGGTAATGGTAAGAACAGTCCGCTGCGTGTGTGTGTTTGTGTGTAAGCTTTCATATTTTTAAAGATACTCGACAAATAAGAAGCAATTATGAATAGCGGCCCCAATAATAGTTGAGAATGTGTATCAAAAGAACTATGTGAGATTTTTGATATTGTTTGTTTTAGCTGAGAAATTAGAGTACCCGTAATTGCTTAGGTGTATGACGTCATCAATTCGAATTTTTGAATTTATTTTAAGGCCTTTAGGCAACTATGGCTCAGGCCTTTGACGTTATCAAATACGGGGTTTCTAATTTCTCAGTTAAAATAAACAATGTCAAAATCTCAGCTAGTTAATTTGATACACATTTACGGGACCGCTTTTCAAAATTTCGGGTAGAAATAAGAACGAATAAGACTACTCTCCGCATGAGTACAGATGATGAACGTAATCACTGGTATCTACCAGGCAATGGCAGTCTCTTTTACTGATTAATAATACAGCAAATCTTCGTTGAAATTTAATTTTTACTCCTGATTGTCATGCAACCACACGTTTTTTTTTCAAAAATTCTCTTCGTAGAGGAAATCTGTTTCAGATATATCATCTTGCCACTCCCCTAAATTTTTCCTACACCCACTAAATTTTTCGTCTGGTTCTCGGCCTGCTACTACTACTACAACTACAAACACTTCTACTACGACAGTAGGATGACTCTACAAAAAAAAGTTTTCTTTAAATCTGAATTTAATCACAATCCGAACGCTGATTGCTCGAAACAGGTCACCTGATCTAAATGGTATGCTCTGATTGGTCGTCGCAGATCATGTTTTTTCGATCGCTTATTGGCCGTCGCAGATCATGTCTTTCTCGAATGCTGATTGGTTGTTGCAGATCATATCTTTCTCGAACTCTGATTGGTCGTTGCAGATCACGTGATCCCCACCATATTTGAATATTCGTTGTCTTTTACGGTGCATATTATAACAATAAATAGAAAACCTAACCTAACCCAGATCTGTTTTTTTCTTCCTCTTCTACGAAAGATATTTTAACCTTTCACTCTCTCTCTCTCTCTCCATCTCCTCTCTCTCTCTCTCTCTCTCTCTCTCTCTCTCACACACACACACACATGAGAAAGGAATCGGACCGTGCACTGGTCGTTCCCCTGTACGTATTTAAAAATTAAAATTCCCGTTCTCTTATACACTATTTGGCTTGGTAGAATTTGACATTTTGACATAACATAGCATATTGACCCTGATAAAATTAAACGTTTAACCTAACCCGGTTTCTAATAGTATATGATTTGCTAAAAACATGTTGACGTTTTAACCTAACATACACCAATTGACTTGCTAGATTTAACATTTTGATCTAGCCCAGATTCTGCATTGTATATATATGATTTGCTGAAAACTTGACATTTTAACATAACATACGCTATTTATTTGGCTTGCTAGACATTTGACAGTTTAACCTAGTACAGTCTAAATAACTTACAAAAATTTGACATTTAAACCAATCCAATGTCACGAAAAAAATGCTTGGCCGAATACATACTGAGAAGATTTCTGTAGGATGAAGGGCCAGCATAGATATCGCAACGAGTAATGATTCATTCTTAAATATGTGATATAAGAAGGGGAAAACAAATAGATGCTTGTCAAAATAGAAACCGCGTTCTGATTACCAATAACAAGGTAAAGGGTGCAGAAATACGATCCTAACACGATTATTCATTGATACCTGCCAGCTTTCTTGTCTCAAGTCCACACGATTTGAAAAATTGAAGAATCAGGCAAGAGACTATCACTGAGATGAACCAGATTCTATCCGTCTCGCTTTTACTTCTTTCCTAATTAATCAAAAGCATTTACTAACAGAATCGAACCTGCCTGTTTGTTCACACCTTTACACCTCTGAAGTGCATAAAGATGATCAGAATTTGATGCACTTCATTTGTGTACAATATCGGAGTACAGTTTTGATTCCAACTTCTTTAATTCACGTTGTCTTTGTTTATAGTTACTTATTTCAAAACTCATGTCATCTGCGTATTGCATATTGCACTGTAATAGTAATGTAATTTTAATAAAAATCCTAAGTGGAATTAATTGAAGAATTTGTCCTCTATTATTGCTGTACAGTACAGTATTACATTCACATGCAGTTTAAATAAAAACTTATTATATGCGAATAGGTTATAAAGTGGGTGTAAAACAATCTGTATAACATAATGATAAAGTTTTCTTCATTTTGTTAGCTTTCCATTGTCAGAACAAGCACGCGGTATATTCTTGCAAAGTCATACTTTGCAATAAAAGTGGTAAAGTATGTTGCTATAATTATCTGGTTAGAGTACGAGTTTTTCATGACGGAAAAAAAATCAGAACAAAATATAAAATGAAGATTCTTTTAAATAGATGAATTGTTTAAAAATAAAGAAATATACAAATCATGAGTGAAGTCAATTCTCAACTCCGATTGTCTCTATGTGTCAACGCATATACTACACAAATATCATAAAGCTGAGATGTATGATTACAATATTACATACGTAGGTGATTTAAGCCGTTTCCGATATACATTTATTGATAATTAAATGAACAGTGCATTTTGGCGATGGCTGTTCTGCCCGAAGATCCTAGGGCAAGGTGAACTAATAATGGTTTTCCATCGGGAGGAAGATTATGTCCTAAGGAGAGGACCTAGAGTGCAACGGGGGACCTCACGAATCCAACCCTATGGTAGGGTCGACAAGCATTCCTACAGACTAAATTTGTAACTTTTCTCCTTATATATTGTAAACATCTATTTAATTGTGAATAATGTGTTTCCAAACAGTATTATCCTAGTAAAACCAATGTATTACTTCCCTTTCTAGAGAGAATTGGATGCAAAATCGTTCCTTTTAGCGTCAAATATTCAGAAAATAGAATTATTAGGGTATTTTACGCTTGAAATGTGTATATAAAATTTCTCCAGCAGAAACGTATCACTTTTATCCTCGTCTGCCTACGTAAACCAAATGAAGCATATATGTAATGCATTAATACAAATGTATACATATGCCATACCAAAGTACGGAGCTCTTTGGACTTTATTTCATAGCAAAGTAAAAAAAAAAAAAAAAAAAGACCGCCCGAGACAATCTTTCTCGACGTTCATTCAAAACCACATTAAATTTCTTTGTTTCTTTTTACTTCTTCATGGAGAACACATCTAATTAGATCTTCCAAACAGGGTAAAATTCGAAACTTGTCTCTCTCTCTCCCCTCCGTCCCTCCTTCTGCTTAACATCTCGATGCATTCGGATGAGGACTCCAATTAGTCTGATTTATAGCATGGTTCAAATCTTCAACTTTTTGTTCAACTTTCGTGGAAGCTATTTGAAAGCACCGTTTCCATTTCTTTCTTTCTTTCTTTCCCCCCTTTCCACAAGACTTCTGATTAGAGCTTCGAACCAGGCTAAAATTGGAACAACGTTAATGATCTTTGTGTTCAGATTTCAGGAGTGTGGGGATGGTTCCAAATTTTGACGTAGACTCAAAGTTCGTGACCTTCACGTTCAGATTCGAGGGTTCAGGATTACCAGTCAAGATCTCATTAGCAACTCCGAATTCGAACTGCTGGCTGACAAGCTCCCTGGTCTTATTCAAATTTATGATTCTGTCTAAAGTTCGAATTTGGGGTGGGGTTCCGCACAAGCTGGGGCTGGTGAAGTATAGTATCATGTTCAAAATGTGTCCTCTAAGTTGAAAGTCTGACCTTTGTAACCTTTCTAGCCTCAGAAAATTTAACGACTCTCACTAAGTCGCGTACCTCTACAAAATGGCACGGCACGTAGTGTTGCAAGAGGGGTAGATAAACTTTTTTCTTTATTTTTTGTTCCATGTTAACAGTTTTTTTTGTTTAGTCTTCAAATGATAAAAGGAGGAAAATGAAAGATGATGACCTTCTTCATATGAAGGGAATATTTCAAAGCTTTGAAATGGGCTATGCCTAATCATCGTGGTGCAAGTGCTGGCGTTCTGGACTTCAGATTCGCAACTGAAAGGCATGCACGTTCAAATCCCACTGCCGGCCATCCTGACCGAGGTTTTCCAGGGTTTCCAGCACGTCTGACTGATAATTTCCCCCCAACTTCTACTAAATCCATCCTAGTTTGAGATGCTTGAAGACTATAAATCAATACAAATTTAATAAATATCAAGTATATGATGTACATAAAGTAAGGCGCTTGCTGAAGTATGATAATGTAATAATCATAGAATAAAGGTAATTGCTTGTTCAAATGGTAAATGGAAGGAAAAATCAGTAATGTAATAAAAATATAAAACAGTAAAGCTAAAATATACACTGTATGGCCAAAAAGTTGCTACCATGCTGATAATTGATTTCTGACGTATCGACAAACTGCTTTCACTTCAGAAATAGAGATTATTGCTGTAGTTTAACGTATTGCTTCCAATTGTAAAATGTCAAGTATTGTAGGAATCTGATGTACTAATTCCACCCCCTGCTACCACTTGCTCTGTAAACTCTTGAGGATTGCAAAGTAACCAAATTGAAGCAGTATACTGAGGGGGGGGGGTGCACCCGGTATAAAATATTGAGGATTGTGCGACTATACTACTCAAACGTGTAAAGTTGCTTGGATTCTATTCTCTTATAAGATAGAAAGCAAGCGTGTGTCGAAGATGGTCCCAATCTACGTGTCATCACTGGACATGACAATTGGAGATTTGAGGAAATTGCATAATGAACTCCACAGACAATATGATTCACCCGATGTTATAAGAATAATGAAATCACTACGGCTAAGATGGTCAGGCCATGTAGCTCGGATGGTAGAAAAACGAAAAACTAAGTTTATGTTTCGTCGTGGTTGGAAGCCTGAGAAAAAGAGTTGCGTTGGGTAGACCAAGACATTGTTGAGAGGACAATATTAGAAGGGATCTTCAATTATTTGATCAAAACTGGCTTGATATTGCACCTGACGGAATCCAATTGAGAACGTTTGTTATTGCGGCGATGAAGTTGCGAGTTTCGAAAGCTTTAAACTCACTATGATATAAGCATTCATCAGGTACGATAACTCGGCACCTTTACACATCACGACACATTGCGGAGGTTCTGCAGTTCGTATTGGTGATACTTTTTCTGGAGAACATCAGCTTCAAGGTCAACTGTCTGCCATGGTCCGCAAGGTCTTTGGATCTATAACCCATTGAGCATTCTGGGGTATGATTGGGCATCGCTCAAAGATATCTAGGAGTGCCCAGAGTCTGATTACACAGTTCAAGAGAGTTGGCTGCAGCACAGAATCGCTTGGGATGGCATCTGCACGCGGTGGCACTTCATATTTCTGCCTGGAACGTGTCGACGATATAAAACGGTTCTCATGATACTCAGCACGCACTATTTTCTGACATCCTGTATGAATCCGAGCATGTTTTGGGATCAAATTATTAGAAGTTACTATTGAACCCTACAGGACATAGATAGTACACAGACGCCATAGTCTTTGTTTACTATATTTCAAATAGGATAAGTCTTTCTAGGTGAAGCATTGTAAACAACCCTTCCTTAGTTCATATAGGATATAATTACACTTTACGATGTTCCAACATCGGCATTCTTTACGTAGATTTCCAATTACTTTGGATAAGTTCCTCCGTTCATAACATTTTAATGCATATGGTGTTAATGTTGTAAATGTGATAGCTATCAGGTTCACATGCCTTTCCACACCACATTTTTTAAAAAGAAAAGTGCTCTACACCTCACAATTTTACGCCTATAAATCGATTAAAACCCTGCAAAACTCAACTTGTATTCCCAATGTTTAGTCTAACACCCCCAGAACAGAAAATCGTGTCAGAATCGCTGTAGTAATGGGAGGTGAAAAAAAGCGTAGAAGTGACCAAAACGCGACTCTTTTAAAGTGCTAAAGTTTTCACAGTGCAACATTCGAATAACGAAAACTAGATCAGGCTAACTTTGAGATAATGAGTTGTCGATCCGCTACATGAATCTTTTCATACGACAAGGTAGATTTTTAGCTCCATGCATGATACTATCTCAGTGTAATATGAAAGAGAAAACAAGAACTTATGTGTACTTTGGGCATAACTTTATCAGAATAGCCCCCTTCTCTGAAATATATCAAAATTAATCATCGTCACTGTCAAGCATCTATGAAAGAGAAAGAAAGGTATAAGAGTGATTGATTTTTTTTTAAATAAGAAGGAAAAAAAGTATGGATGCTCACCCGCTCTGCCGCTGCCCAGCGTGTGGAGGCCAAACAGATGTTGGTTGATGAGGCGTGTGGCAGAAGCGATTCCTCTGGTCGGCATAAAAGATGGACGTCTACTCTTCTTTTCCAAGCTCTCTTGTGATTCTCTACTTCTTTCTGAATTCCCAAACCTCGTTCTTGGTCTTACACCCTAGGAGAAAAAAGGTTCATACATAATCTCACTGTCCCCCAAACAAAAGAAAAAAAAATGTTTGCTGTAACCTATTCTCGGTTGTAAGAGTGTGAAAAGGGTTGAAGTCGTACGTTTTGCTGCGAGAAGTTCCAAAGTATTTGATAGAATACCTCCAAGTACTGGAACTTTGCTGCTGCCTCTAGTTGAAAGATTGAGAACAACAATGGTACAACTCACTTTTCAGATGAGCTGATAAAAGAAGCAAAAGAGGGTAACGAAACTCGAATTTATCAGAGCTTCTGATAAACACAAATAATTAAAGACATCCAGTTATTCTTGTCTGTCGCTACAACTGAAATTTATCAGCTAGTATGGAAAATTGATTGGACCACTGTCGCACCCAGCTCTTCAGTTCAAGCAGGACCATTATTTGGGACAAAGAATATTTTTGGTTTTAATTGTGATTTTCGTTCTAATCGAGAACGTAGATTTGTAAATATGAGATCTACTGTTAAGAAGGAATTCGAATCGCGTGGAATTTGAATCCGAAGAAAGGCGCTAGTGTACAGTCTAAATAAATTATTTTGTAGGAATATGATACTAGATACACATTTAATTAGTATTAAAGGTGTAGACCGTATCATAAGCATCATCATAATTTGATTTTCAAGGAATGGCAGGGTCCTTGGAGTGAGCTTAACCTTCTTTACTCGTCTCAACATTGTGTTATCCTTTTTCCTCTTCAACATCATCTTAAATTGGAAATTAGCAATGCCCTAACTAGTTTCTTTTGATTCTCTTTTCCAATAGCCATCTTATTTCACTTATTCTCACCATCAATTCTTCACTTTGTAACTTCTGCACAAATGGAATTTTAATTAATGCTCTAAATGAACTTGAAAATTTCTTAGGATGGTACCTATAGTTTTAGTTTAAATGGACTCCAAACGACCACGCTTATAGTATCTTCTAAGGCATGCTTATGGTATCGTCTAAGTACAAATTGTTTCGATAACCGGAGTTCTCATAATAGTTTATCTGATTTTCTCCACATCTACATTTAAAATATTTTTAATTTCACTATTCCTTGTTTGTGAAGTTCATATTTTAAATCTTACAACATAAGAGACTCCTAAATTGGCTAAGTTGTTAGCATGCTTGCATTTTTCACGTATGGTCACAAGTTCAAGCCCTGCGGGATCCACTAAACGGAGTAGTTCGGAGTCTACTAAAAAGCTCACCAGCTCCCTTATAACCTTAATAACAAATCATTCATTTGCTAGTACAACATAATACTCGATACAAAATTTTTTGGTATATTTAATTTTCATCTCTTTGTGAATTGGTTCACTAAAAGGATGTTTCTGCTTCGTGAACATTTCTTTTATATACATTATATCCTCGTTTATAATAAATTGCGATCCAAATATGATGCACTTCAGACTATTTTTTTTTACATTATTTAATAAGTTGAACACATTAAACAGAAGAAACAATAACTCATCGAATTACAGCATATGTCGAGAATGAGCTCCTATTGCACTCTTACAATATGTACACGTCTCCTATTTTTACAACCTTAGATGGCACTTTATGAAGCACTAGAAAGAATTGCTCTTGTAGTAACTGACAGACAATTGCTCTTCTAATATTTTATCCTTGTTTGCTCTTCACAGCAAAAGAACGTTCCTTGTACCTTCAAGGGATATCCAGACATCCCTGGACGTACAGAAGATATTCCAACATCGCATGGACCCAAGAGATATTCCGACATGCCGTAAACACTAGGAGATTTTCCAATTTCTCTTTAATATCCAAGTGACCTACCGTATTGTTCCGAATATGAGTCAACCTTTTTTCCCCCCTTAAATAGACAAGCTCAAAATTAACATTCGACCTACAGTATATGCAAGGTTGACTTATATTCAGGAGGATCGTCTTTGAAATTTTAATTTCCTGCACTGTTTGGTAGTATAAGTGCAGTAAATTGAGTGCCTGGTTTTCCTTTATGTTGTTTCAACTTGTTTATACGAAGTAAAGATGGGGGAAAATGTCAATTAATTACCTTTGTACTGTTTATTTTTACTCCTGACTATTGTTAATAGCACAGCATTTTCCATTCATTCATAATACTAGTAAAAACTCGACTTATATTCGGGTAAATATTTCCTTCCTTCCTCGGACAGAGGTCCTGGAAAGGAAGATCGACTTATATTCGGAATAATAAGGTACATGTGACTTGCCATTGACATCTATCCAGTAAGTGTACATGGATTATTTTGGCGCACAACTCCTTTCAAATATCTTCATCAGAACCCTGAAATGTGTCCTTAACATAAGACAGTTTTGTTTAAGGTAAAATGGAGAGTCTTCTTGACTTTTTCTTGTGTACCACTGATCCAGTTTCCCGATCATGGGTATGTAATCTGGTTATCGTTGATTTATCACTCAGGGACCTTAGAATCTGGATATTGGCATTTGTGATGAAACTCCTCACGAATATATGCTTAAGAATACGTGGCGAAATAATACTCAACGAATGTAAATTGGCTGGCTGGTCCTGGGTAAATAACATGTTACTTCAGCGATGGACGATGCTACGCTGTATACGACACGTACCCATCAGAGGTTAGGTGTATTTGTGATAATTTGAGGAGTTATATGGTTGCTTGTTTGGCAGGATACACAACTCTAATGACTACGAAACAAATCGTGCGAATTTTCCTCGATGTGCTTCATAAGTGGATCGCTGTAAACTTGTCAAAGTCTTGAAGATATGTATTAAGCTTTCTTAGTTTCCAAGTTTTAATCAGTCTATTACTTTCGATTTCCGTACATTGATTCTCTACTTTGAACATACATTTTAAATACAACATACTCTTGATAATCGGTGGCTATGGCTAATTAGAGAGTGCGCGCGATAAAGAATTAATTCTCCGTAAGTGCATAAAAATAATTCTAGTTACTTATTTATACTCTAGATCAGCATTTCTCAACCTTTTTAAATCCAAGAACCAGTAATATGTCTGAAACAATTCTATGGACCACTAAGTTGTGTGGACTTAATTAAAAATATACTGTATGGATTTTACTATGCGATTTTTAACATAATATTGTATTTAACACTTTATTTTGTTTAAGCAACTTTTACTCACTTTTAAAATTTCAATTGTTTGGTTTGAATATTTTTAATTTAATTAAATTACAATTACATTTTTAAGTTTAGCTGCGGACTACCTGTCTCATCTTCGCGGACCACAGGTTGAAAGACGCTGCTCTAGATGGTAAAATAAACTATTCTTACCTTAAGGACTGCGTCCTGTATAACGAAAATATTTGTAAGACCACAAGAAGATGAACAAAGCATAGGTGAATAAACAAACAAAACTAACAAATACAAATAAGTTTTTTCTATAAACTTAAGGCTGACCCGAGGACAACTGAAACTTGTGTGAAGCTTTCAAATGCAGAAAACTAAGAAAAATGAAAAACGGTCGCATAAATAGAAGTAAACTGAACCCAAATCTGAAATATGTTTCTCTCTACCAGTTTTGGTTGAGACTAGAGCTGAAACGGATCACCGGGGCAAGTTTGGACCGGGTCACCGGTTAATGCTTGGGACAGGGTCTCACCCGCTGACTCGATTATTTCAAAATTGCTGACCCTGAAGGCAGGGCAGAGTTTTTACTCTTTCCTTGTAATACATTGTTGCGTTTGAACAGTGTTTCTTTCAGGGAGCGACCGAAGGGAGGTTTTATCTCCAGAGCATGAAAAATTAGACGCTGAAAATTTTCTAACAATAGTAATGATATGTGGAAATATTCTCATATCCCCGGGAGGAAAATACCCCCAGGGGTGTTTAAATAACCACAGACTGAGGTTGCCGTGTGATGTGAGGTGTTAGCCAGGATCATCTGGTTGCCGGATCACAAAGTCAGTCTGGTCGTTTGCGTCAAGATTACGGTCCTTTGTGTCAGGTTACGAACCGCGTTACCGAGTGACCTATGTCCGGGTCACCAATACTGACTGGTTCCAGCTCTACAGATATTAATCTGCAAGTTAAATTAAAATTGGCCATTTTTCCTGGGGGAGGTTTCCGGTAACAAGGAATCTATATTTCATAACACGATGATTATTGTTGTGCCTGGAGGCTATGCTATGATCCTTGGCTGTGTTCTTGGGTAAGGTGAACCAACGGTGGTTTGTTAGTGCTATCAATTTGATAGAAACTATTCCAAAAGAACGGGACTTATAGTTTAATGTAGATTCTGAATAACTAGATTCAATATGTCCACACCATGAATGAGAATATCGAATACGATGTTCTGTGCACCTCTATTTTAAACCTTAAACCTTGATAATGTTCCTTCAAACGTCAAATTCCCTCTGTTTTAATTTGTGGATCTCTTACAAGTAAACCTATCGATTCTTCAGAGCGCTTTTTTGAACAAACTTGGTAGAGGAGTAGGGTACATCAGGAAACCACCAGAAAGCACGATTAAAAGTGCTTTCGTTCATAAAGACAGACACAGTGGCCAAAAGTTTGGTTCAGAAGAATAAGTACAGTGTGATCGAAGTAGGAAAACACACGTTTATTTATAAAATGTTTGTAATAATGGAAAATAAATACACATTAATGGATATTGGGTGAATGAGCTATCTTTTAAGAGTATTTGTTATGGCCGCCATCTTGAAGTCCGCCATCTTTAATCTTGCTCGGTTTATTTAAACAGGAAGGGGATCATGTAACATACCAATCTGGGTTAGAATTTTACCAGAAATACATTGGTGAAGTCAGCTTTGTTATTAATTTATTTTTGAGGGAGATAATGGGAGGTGACAGTAGTATGCGTACTTGATTGAAAAGTCTAGCAATACTCTGTTATTTTTTTTTAAACAATGCAAGAAATGAAAACCCTGTGCATAAATCGTTTGGTAATGAAAGTTTCTTTACAACATATTACTATTGACCCTGTAAATATATGTGTCAGCTATTTCGTTGTTGAGAGAGTGGTAACCACGTAAACAATCTTTCATCTATGTTTTGCTTCACAGAACATTCTGAGAAATTTTGTTATTTCCGCTCTTTTAATTGTAATTTATTTCTTATGAAATGGAAGAAGAGAGACAAAAACAAGTTAATATTCATTAGCAAAACGAATATTATTATCTTATGAACAATATCTGGTGAAATGTTGAAATATGGCCAAAAATATGACTTAAAGCTGCTAAAACAATGGCAAAATATGCATTTATACGACGAATAAAACAGGACTATTAAGTTTACGAAAGCTAGAGAGGCATTTAAATTGACTTAGGAAAGGAAAAAGAAAGACCAAAATAAAAATATGATACGTCATAAAAATCCGAGGCTTGTTAATAAGTATACTCGAATGCGGAATAACATTTTGGGATGACACTTACATCTCATCTAAAACTATTAGGTATACAACGGAAGACATGCACAACGGAAACGTTATGAACACAAACACAGAATGAACAAAGAACTTTCAGTAGGCCGAGTGCGCATAAATAAGAAGCTGCGTGCGCTCGTGGTAAAAATAAATATACCATGAGCGCACATAATCCATGGCGATGTTGCCATGTTATATCAATAAGTTTTTTGTTCTAGATTATTGATCGGATTTGGATTCCACGAAAAATTAAATCCAATCATAGATGGGCTTAGTTTTTTATGTTCTGAACTACATGCTATATGTTATTGTTAATAAAAATGTTTCTTGAAATATTTGTTAACAAAGTCGTACTAATTCACAGAATATAACAGCAATATAATATGGCACTAACCATTGTTCTAATTTTTTGCTCCATTACAACCATTAGCTTCGATAGTTGTAGTATGTCATACCAAATCTGAATTAGTTCCCATTTATTTTTTAATAAATTTTCATCAATATAATATTACATACAAAATATATAGGTACATAATATATCTGGGTGTAGTCCACGAGCGCACAGATCTTATCTTCATTTCACCAGTCAATCATTTCAACTACCACGAGCGCACAAGATGTTGCCAAGTTTACAGCCATTTAACGTAAATTAAAGAAGTCAGTGTAAGAACCAGTACGAAATTGAAATATGTTTATTAGTAATGCTCATATTTAAACCGATTACAGACGTTTCTGCTTATGTTGAAGTCTATTGTTTTTTATTTTATTATAATCGTTCAATGTCAATTAGGTACGTGTTGATTTAAGAAGTAAGCCAAATGAGACGAAACTTCAGCTCCACCAATTTATTATAAATCGTGAATATACTTTACATGTAGGTTACATTGTTCTACAACTGAGAAGGTAACAAGCAATTGCTCAGAAGTCCTTTTTTAGATTAAAAAAATGTCCTTTTTAAGAGAGCGAAGGGCTGTAGTGAATCATGCAAAGTCAAGTAGTATTACGACGGGATAAATACTTCTATCAGAAAATTACTTTGTATTATTTGATGTAGCTCTTTATTCAGGCTTAAAGCGAATAAAACGTTTTTATTTTGTACCAAAAATTTACTTGCCAACTTTTGTTTGTTACCTCCTGAGCTCTCTACCGCTGAATTAGTAACCAATTGGCTCGAGAAAGTGAAGCAAAGCATTTGTAGTCCTGCCGGAACACTGGTACTTATCTCGCTGAAGAGAAATGAATTTATCTTTCTGTAAACTTTTCAGTCTGGAATTATTATATTCATTCATGTTTACGGAGGCAATTTAGCTTTGCTTTCAGCTTGGATATCTGTAAACAAACGTATCACAGTGTGTATATTGGGCCTAGGATTATAAAATTGTCCATTGTAATGGTGATGAAAAGATTCGGCACTTTTCGTGGTTTGCAAATCGTTACCCGCCCACATACTACTACTACTACTACTAAATGCTAAGAACAACCAAGAGCAAGAATACAATAGTTTATAAATATTATCAACAAAAGTCGAATAAACCACGTAATGCTCATTCATACCATTCATTGTCGCGTGCACTATGTCTATTATTATTTATGTAAACAAATTAATTTTGAAAGTACAGTTAGTGTATTAATATGAAATTCCTAAAAAAAAAAGGCATTCATCTAGATGATAGCTACTTAGTTAACTACAATAAATTAGTCTGCTTTTATTCATTGTTGAAGTAAGCTCTTATGTACTTAACGATAATAATAATACAATAATAATAATATAATCCTTACATGCAAGTAAATTGTTCTTTGGTTGTACGAAACCTGCAATACTTATATCAATTTGATAAAATTATGCAAGGAATGCACTTCATAGAATACGTAAATTGTGCATCCATTTCAATACCAATGTATTATATTGCTTCCACAAATTACTTCCTCAGAATAAGTATTATATTTTGAGTACTATTACGTATAGTTTGTTTGTATATGAAACTAAACTTAATAGCCAATCAGTAAAGAGTAAAATTCAAAAAAGGAAGGCTACAGACTTGGCAACATCTTGTGCGCTCGTGGTAGTTGAAATGATTGACAGGTGGAACGGCGATAAGATCTGTGCACTCATGGACTTCACCGATATATCTAATCTAATGTTAAGAAAATTAAATATTTGATTTTAAATGTTACTTTCAAAGTTCTTAGGTGTAATAGCAGATGCAGACTTTTATCAAAATTTCTATTGAGAGAGAAAGATCGATTTGATGTCGAAAGTAAATAAACCAAAAAAGGTTAACGTTTAAGGGAAATGGGGTACAGTGAAATATACGGTGGTTTAGAATAATTGATTTGTAGCTAAGAATTCTGAGCTGGAAATTAAATTTACTGAGGTGACTCCTGAACTTTAGCCAAAACATCATAGCTTGCTTGCTAGTCCGAAGCCTGCGGATTATATTGTCATATCTTCATAGAAATTTAATAGGCGATTTGTAATACTGTTCTACTATATTCTATATTAAAATATTTATATCCCCTGTATGTGAATAGTTCAAAACGGGTATTCTTTTATTTTTATCCCCACTGACTGATTAATAGTGGCCATTTTTGTATTGCGGCATATGCCAAGATTTGTGTTTACAAACGTTTATGAAAAATGTAATATCTTCGAACTGGTTTATCACAGAACATTCAAACAAAAATGATTTCTTCCTTTAAAGTCTGCTTGATGACAATTTTAATCCTCGGCATGAAAAGACTAAAACGTAATCGAACTGGTCAAAATGGTATCGAAATGTGATTACCGGAACAGGAAAGATAGAAAAGTGCTATCTATTAGCATTCTGCTCAATTTGCGTTCTGAAAGATAAAGAACAGTGCCAAAAAGTTGTCTCTCAGTTCCCAGCTTAAGCCCATTCTACACGAGTAGGAAAACGCGGCGGTTTTACTGCGAGCAACCACGCTTTCTACCGAAACTCTTGCTTTTATATGTACGTGTCTACACGAGCGTTTTCACATAGCGGTTTGACATGCATATTTAAAAGCATCCATTTTTTCAGAAGGCGCGGTCTGCTCGCGATAAAACCGCTGCGTTTGTCCGCTCATGTAGAAACGGCCTTAGAGCGTCCAATCGCTCACCGGAAGACAGGGGCTCGGTTCCCGCCCATGCACAGTGGTCCCAATAGCCTGAAAACCCAACCAAAAATATAATTTCGAATGTGCAATGTGCTAAAAGTTTTGTATAACTTCTATACATTTCTTCTACTACGTCTGGCGATAATCCACGGTCTTCAGTCGGTTTCGCCGTCCTAAAGTGGCAGTTTGAGAATGTGCTTTTGTCCTCAGTCTTATAGGGGTAACAAACCCAGTACTTCAATACAATATAAGATCCTCGTCGGTGACATGTTATGATGAATAATGCTTGATATAGTTTTATCTTTGTTATCATAAAAAGCATAAATAAATATAAAAATAGTCCTATAGTTGGTTTACATTAATGTCTTTTATTGAAGCTTAAGTATTGATAACATGATTATACACAGCTACAAAACTTTCCATATGCTAAGACTTACGCTAAAATATTATTTGATTGTTTCCTATTCACCCTCTAAAAGAAAAATTGCGGCTTCCTGCTGCTTTGGACGTTAGCCTAAAAAGTGTCACTCTGTGGCAAATAAAGAAGGAAATAGCAGATTCTCTAAAATGTGATTTTAGGTAAATAAGACAGTTGGAAAATGCCTACGAACGTAAAAGATAGTAATTTTGGGGTAGTAATAAATATTCTTATAACAAATTATCAAATTTTATTGTCCTACGATCCCTTACCATTTAGGTTTATTTGCATGTTGAGTATGGAATTCCGACGGCGACGAGACAAGTAGTACAAGGATATTACAGCATTCATGTGGAAGAAAGGGACGAGAAGCATTTTTATTAAATCATTTAATAAACGAAACAGGGCAGGTTTCCAGGAAAACTGCGGAGTTCTAGGGAAGGATGTCTCCCAGTTTTGTAGAGAGCTATTTTGCCAACTGCACAATGCAGATAGAAACCTACAGAAGTTTCTCCAAGTTAATGAATATGGTTGGAGCAAGAGATCATTTCTAAAATTAATATAGATTCACCTTCTTATTTGAAGAGGAAAACTACAGACGGGCTTCGAAGCGAGAAGTATCAGATCGAAGAGCAGAAAGAATTGAACATCGTGAGTTTTCCCGTTGATCCAGAGGAAGTGTTTGCTCAAATGATAGCTACAAGTCAAGCATATTTTTCGACAAAGAAGATAATTCATTCAAAATTACATAAATAAATAGATCGTGATGTAATCCACAGATTTGACATTATATGAACAATGTCCAGTGGATTTTTCATCAACGTGATACTCTTGAGAAGTACTAAAGGATATTGTCAAGCTTTTTTGTTTTTCTGTATTTCTGGTATTACATACATGCCTGTATGTACATAGTTCTACTTCGTGGTACAGCAATAATTTCTCCAGCACTTCTCCCCATAGGACAGATGTCAAAGGAGGAGCAAGAACGTTGCAGCAAACATTTCATAGAGTGAAGAGAGGTCCTCTCTCAAAATACTTCGAGAGGTTCAACAAACATAGACATCATACACCGTCTACTAAAGACGTCCGACTAATTGACTTCCTCACTTCCACATCAACTCCAAATAGAATCAAAGAGGCAAAGTCCTCCTCAGGAGGTTGTTGACCATATAAGTCCTGAAATACCCCTCTAGATCCTATTATATAATCCTGTACCTGACATCGATGACATTCAGTAATAATATTGTAACAGTATGAAAATAATTTTTGGCACTTTTTGCACTAAAAAATATTTGAATTTCTAGATTTTTGTTTGTTTGTAATTTTGTGTTTTTGTTATAATAAACGTATCGAATCAAAAAAGTTCGAAACGATACCAAGAAACTAGCTGCAAATAGTTTGGGCCGCATTTCCAGGCTATTGGGACCACTGTACCATAACAGTTTTATCTTCTTTTATTAAAGAACTTTACACTCTTCTGTCTGTAATTATAAATCATTGGTCTTTTTTCGGAAATTTCAATATTTTACACAATTCACTGAAATGTGTTAAGAAAGTCAGGTTAGATTTTATTCGTTATAAGCACTTCAACATCTTACACAATTCAGTGTTAGAAAGCCAGGTTAGAAGCTTTTCTCATTACACGCAATGCAAAACCCATACATGATGTTTGACACAAAACATGCTTCTTACTACCTGTACTGACGTCACTTTTGTGATTCTTTACTGTGGCGACAGGTCCGTATAAATCGGACGAGTGCCGAGAACCCGTGGCCTAGATCCTAGCAAATAAAAGAATAAATTTCAAGAAATGGTTTCATTTATCACTAATTAAAATATCTTAACTTCTGCATAAGCTACACAATCTTTTGAATATCTTGTTACTCAACCCTCCAACTTAAAGGCTGATTTCAATATGTCTTAGGGTGAGTCCAGATTAGGCTAAATTTTTGTGCTTGCACATGTTGGTGAAGACCGTCTCAGAACGGTGAAATCATCGGTCACTTCTTTCCTATTCCGAATTTTGAAAAAGAATAAAAAAATAATACTATATTTGATGGCACAATACACTACGATACGTTTAAACACACACAAAAGAAGAAATATCTAAAAGATCTGAAATGATTTACATGTGCCCTCTTAATCGATTTAAAATATTACTGCTAACGTTGTTCATGGGTTGCCAGATACCATGGATCTAAATACGGGAGACGGATCTACTTCTAGTGACCCGAAATTGAAGCTAGCACAAGTCATGATCATCTGCAAGGTGTGAATTGAATAAAATACAACTGAACATCACGTTTCGTACAATATCTTATTTAAAATATTACAATCTTCCTCCTCTCTTCCTTAGCTAGATTTTCATCCATTCTTTGCTTCTACACACCCACGCATAGGCCACCAATAAGACGCAAGTAAATCCCAATTCACCAGGCAAGATTAATCGAAAACCGGCGTCAAATTGACCCAACTTAATTGTATTGAGCCAGTCGATCCGTCTCCCGTATCTAAATCTATGACTAGATACTATAATTAAGTTCATAATTTTTATCAGTGACCTCTATCTAAAAACGATACTGGACTGACTGTTGCCATTGAATATTTCATGAATATATGAAGCCAGGCATCGGAGAGGCACTCTTTTGTCCACTTCCAGTCTAAACCAATATGGAACAAAATTTCGGTTTTACTAATTTTTTAACGCTTGATATCGCTGTGTAACCCGTTTTTATTTTTGTCTTAATTCTTGCAAAAAGTAAATATTGCAGTATTTTCTATTATATGCAGAGTAGGGCATACTATTATATGAATTACCAAGAACCTAGAATTACGTGCACAAAGGACTAATCGAATAGAACCAACTAACCATATAAGTATCTTACCTTTTCTTATTTTCTTAAACACATAAAATACAAAATTAATAAAATTGGATTACGCCCATACGACAGGAGTGACTGCTTAGTGTCGAAAGATAGGCGCCAGAGCAAATATTTAAACTCGTTTGTCCACTTCCAGTCTAATCCAATGTTGATCAAATTTTCAGTTCTAATTCAGTTTTATACGCTTCTTTTCGCTGTGCGGTCCGTTTATTAATTTACATTTTAATTCCTGAGTTATTCATATAATAGTATACCCTACTATGCATATAATAGAAAATACTGCAAATAATATTTACTCTTTATTGCAAGAATTAAGACATAAGGAAATGGGTCACATAGCGATATCAAGCGTAAAAACTGAGTTAGAACCGAAAAATTGGTCCATTTTGGTTTAGACTGGAAGTGACAAACGAGATTAACTGGTCTCTCCGCCCCCTTGCTTCATATAATCATGAAATTTTCAATTGCAGCAGTCAGTCCAGTATCACAATTAGAAAGAGGTCA
Source organism: Lepisma saccharinum (assembly GCA_022664845.1). Taxonomy (NCBI): domain Eukaryota; kingdom Metazoa; phylum Arthropoda; class Insecta; order Zygentoma; family Lepismatidae; genus Lepisma; species Lepisma saccharinum. The sequence goes on along the minus strand of JAGDQP010000446.1, from coordinate 69,087 downwards.
TTGAGATGTACTCACAGAGCATCAAATATTATCAGTACACTTTTAAAATACTCTCCTTATTTTAGAAACAGTTTCTTTTCTGAAAATGATTGAAAACCATTTTTTAAAAAATATTTTCTTTCATGCTGGTAAGAATTTTAACGTCAGGGGGTTATTTTGTAAATATTTCCATGAATGATATATTAATATATATATATATATATATCATTCAGAATATATATTCCAGTATTGTTTCAAACTTTTGCTGCAAAGTGCTTAAAAAAATACATGCACGTGTTTTGCCAACGTGTTAAATGACACTTTTGTAAACTTATGTTTAACAACATTATGCGATTTTAACGTTTACCAACACAGAATTTCGAGATTTATCCCACAAATCCAATGAAAATAATAGTTCTTAGTATCTGGCAACGTTGTGAACAGTGGTAACAGAAACATTGCAAAATAATTGTGACAGCATATATATCATTTCGAGTCTTTTAGATATGTTTAAACGTACTGCAGTGTATTGTGCCAACAAATATTTAAGTTCTGTAGTAATTATTGACGCGTATGTATTCTCTTTGTATCGTTTTTTGTTTTCAAAGTTCGGAGTAGTAAAGAAACGACCAATGATTTCGTTGTTCTAAGACAGTTCTAACCAACATGTACACGCACACAAATTTGACCTAATCTAGACTCGAAATTAAAGGAAATGAAGGTAAGTGCCAACTTATGTGGAGCCATGGATATAAATACGGTAACGAATCTAATGCTATTGACGCCAGCACATGCGCGCGCACCTCGAGTACCTGGCAGTTTTAATCGATTAAAATTACATATTGAAATCTTCCTCTATTTAATCCTAAGCACCGCGCTTTCACATAGAAGCATGGATTTAGATACGGGAGACGGATCTACTTCTAGCGACCCGAAATTGAAGCCAGCAGAAGCCATTATTACCTGGCAGGTGTAATTGATTAAAAAACAAAAAGCAACTGAACATCACGTTCCGTACAACACCATATTTAAAATATTCCAGTCTTCTTCCTCTCTTCCTTAGGATTCCAATCTTCCTCCATTCTGTGCTTCCACACACCCAGGCATAGGCTAACCAATAAGACGCAAGTAAATCCCAATTCAGAAGGCAAGATTAATCGAAAACCGGCGTCAAATTGACTCAGCTTAATTGTATTGGACCAGTCGATCCGTCTCCCGTCTAAATCCATGACATAGACACGCAGACACGCAAGTTCATCCTAATCATCTAGACAAGATTAATCGAAAACTGGCGTCAATTGGACCCAGGTTAATTGTATTGGGCCAGGCAATCCGTTACCGTATATATATCCATGATGGGGAGCAAAAGAATCAGAATTCGTTTAAAAAAATATATATGACAGTAGGTTTGAATTGAAAGTTTATCAAAGAAAATAAAAACTAAAATAAGTTTAGGGCGTCTTTTCATGTACGCACTACTCGTGTACTTTGCTCGCGCTTTGAATGATTGGCCAATAGAAATGCTCAACCAAAACACACAACTAACGAATGCATAAAAGGCCGGTCTTAGACGAAGTCGATTTAGTATTATTTCAAAGCTGAAGGCACATAAATATTGGACAGCTGTGTGAAAGCACAGAACAGTTCACGATGTGAAAAATGCCCTAATATCTCGACAAATATCTTAGCAAATCACAACCTACTTTGTTCCCAATGATTGTATTTAGCAATGTATTTATTTGAAATATACAGCTTATTGTTAGAGGGAATTTCTACGTCTGTCTACTGACATTATCATTTACTTGAGAATTGAAACTTCCTTTATGATATATTCCCTCAACCATAAACTTTACTAAAATATAATCATTGCGTACAATTTTGATTGTGATTAGCTAAGCTGACACGTCTTAGGTTGTATTTGTAGATATATGTATTTGCCTATTTATATATATTTATTGTAGATAGATAGATATAGGGTGTCCAAAAAGTATCTCCCTGTTTACAAACATGTATAGCGTATGGAGTTTTGACAGTAACTTTTAGGACCCTTTCACAGTCATTCGCATGTACGCGCTACGGACTACGCGCATATGAGTTTAAAACATTTACACAGTCGTGCATACTGCATACCACGGGAAGATTTTTTAGTTAGCCAATATTATTTTGTATTTTTTGTAGATTGAACGTGAAAAATAGATAATCGTTTTCGGAACTGTTCCATGACCAGATTCTCCAAGACCAGATTTTCAATTACATTATACAAATAATGTATCAACAAATAATTGTTTTACTCGTCTTGTGTCTCTCAGAAGTAGAATATTCGAGTTCCGCTTTCACGAAATTTGTCTTTCTGGTTATTTTGACTCTTGTATAGTTTTGGTTTGTGAAGTTTCTTCAAATATATAAGTATAATGTAATATTAATAGTTTGCTATATAAATCACAATATGTTAACAGGAAATTATACTGTTCGTGTGTAAAATATTGCATTTCTGTGAAATAGCATGAGTAAAAGAGAACATTACGATAAACTGGGCGAAAACAGAAGTTTAAAGTATGCTCCTGAAAGATATAAGACGAGTAAGACAAGTCCCATGTAAATTAATGGAAAGTGCGTACCAAGATGGCGGGGGTGATCTACACCGTTCAATCTCGATGTGCCAATTTTCCTAAAGTTACCTCGTACCGAAAGTTACATCGTAGCTGACAGTAATGCTGATATAGAATTGCATTGAAAAGAATTCTGCTAATATGTTAACTTCCTTCATACAAATGACCTTTATAACATGATGAAAATGCAAAGGTAAGTCTGTCACTTCAGCGGCTATGAATCAAACCTGTTTACTCCAGTTGCACAAACGTCATAAAAACTATTCACAATCAATAAATATCCAGTAGCAAATATCAATTTTCTCAGCTATGAGCTTTAGTTTGCGATCGTTCTCAATTAATAAAATTCTGCAACTACTAGAACTGAACAAACATGAAAAGAGTGATTTTGTATCATCTAATAATAATATAGAAAAAGAAAAAAAGAAAGGTAAGCTAAACCCATAAACTCTTAACAAATTAAATTTTTTGGTAGTATGGTCAGCGGGCAACAAATTATTTGAGAATGAGGAAGCAATTCTTACGTTTAATGCTTTTCAATGAGCCATTTCTGTGTCCTATTTTTAGTAGTCGAATGTGGGAGAAAAAGTGAGGGGGGCAACTTCAACTGCCCCCTCTCGCCCCCCTAACTGACACCCCCGCCCATGTTGCCATCTTGTAATTTTAAAAATGAAAACAGTAATGTCCAACTTTCTTTGTTTACCGAAGGGGAAAATTTCATTATTGTATGTAGAGGGATAATTACGAACATAGTGTTTGGGATTCTCCCAATCTTTTCGCCATTTCCACATACGCGGTTAAAGTCCAGTTCGGTATTATCCCATTTCAGACCCTTTAGATTTTTTCAGCAGGATATAACGTTAGATGCGCCACTTTTCCGTCATGTATACCCAACACACCAGTGTATAAATACGTTATAAACAATTTACCATGCATGCCTTAATTTCTCCAGAATTGATAAAAATCCTTAACTGTTCACCATTACCCTCCTTTCCTATAACTCCACAGGAAGAAGTCCAGTGAGTTTATGTCAGGTGAGTGTGCAGGCCAAGTTTTTAAACCATCCCAAGCTATCCAGCATCCTCTAAATGTTGCAAAAAGATATACACTGACTTCCCAATGCGGTGGAGTTCCAGTCTGCTGAAATAACACGTCATCTTCATAGTCTTGCAACTCATGAAGAACAAATAACAGCAGCATATCGAGATACGAATAACTGTGACGATGCCTTCACAAAAGAAGAATGGCTCGATAACCTTATTGTGCATGGACCCGCACTAAACATTAACTTCTGGACTATCTCTCTGTCTCCATCACGACTCTTGGAGTCCCTAACCCCCAAAAATCCCTAACCACCTATGCTACTGGTGTGGAACTTGGACTCATAAAAAAAGTTTCAGATAATCATTGTCTTCCTCAATGCTGTATAGCACGGTGATTGAAACGTCATAACAGCCGTTAAGGTCTGTTGTTTTCAAAGCCTGCATAATTTGTACCTTTTTTTGGTAGGGAATATCAAATTTGTGTATAAAATGTTGTGCACAGTGCACTAGGGAATTTGTAACTCACGTGAGGCACGAGGAACTGATTTTCTTGGACTTCGCACAGAAAACATTCGAACTATCTCCACAGTTTCTTCCGATGTCTATGGCCGCCCTATTTGTGGAAGACCAAACACATTTACTGTTTCCTTGAACTTCGTTTACCAGAACTTTATACTTTTAACATCCGGTGGTAACCTATCGTACTTTGCCCGAAACTTTCCTTGAACTTTTTTCATGATACCACAGCACACACTACGCTTCTTCCAAATTTGAAAACATTTCAGCTTTTCTGTGCATTCTTTACAAACACCACATCAATGGAACAAACTTAGTATAGAGGAAATCAATTGAAACGGAAAAAGAAAGAAAGCAGTGAGCACGGCCAAACGTTTCAAGGAATAAAGTGATCATTAACAGAAGATTTACATCTTGTTCAAGCAATTACTCCGCTTGGAGAAAACGTTGCATTGCAATTAAATATTTCCCCCTCGTGCGTTATCTACATGAAGCTTGAAATTGAGGCTGAAATATTTAAAGGCAGACGACATTTACGTTAACGACATTATAATCGAGACATAGAAAAAAAATATATCCATGAGAAATTATCTGCTAATTGCCTCTTCAAGGAAAAAAATATAAAAGAAGCCAATAACAAGAGGGGGTTAGAGACAGATGAGAAAAGTGAAACGCAACGAGAAAGACAAAATCAAGGAAGAAATTGCTATCCTGTGTTCCCATTATATACAAAAAGGAATAAAAAAGAGTCATGAGTATTATTTTTTTTACTTACAAGTTGAATACATTTAATATTAATCCAACTAAATTGAGACCGGAACATATTAGAACTACGAATAAAATTATCAAGTCCAATTTAGAAAGCAGTAGGTCTTTCAAGGTAAGTTTAGTGTTCTGTATAGAATCCTATCTTGCAAGTTTTCTTTCATATTAATCTTCCTTAATACTGACAACAAGTTGCATTAGTCTATTCTCCATCTTTTCCTTTCAATCATTATTTCAATTACATCCGTTAGCATATAATTTCTTTGTAACCGATGTGTAGTGACACTCAAATTTCCTGAATAAAATGGACTAAAATTTTTGGATAAAGCCCAGAAGAAACTTGCAGGAAAGCTAAAAAATTCATGAGTGCAAATGGTAAATTGTTTAGAGCTTCTTTTAACAACTCATGTACTCTTTTATCGCATTTTAACGTATGTTTTCACACTAGTTCGGTACATCAACATGCTATTCTATGATTTATATGTGAAAAAGCGAAACAACAAATTCATTATGTATTTTTGTTTTGCTTCTAGTCAAGTAATTACGAATATCGATGCAACAAAACACTTGGAAACGTCAAAGTGTGCTATCAAAAATAAATAATACAAATAAACATGGCCACAATTACCAATAACAAGTCATTTTATATCAAAATTAGCCATTTGTCGCCAGAATTCGTGATCAAAGGTAATAATTCTCGAACAGTGGCTAAAATTCTTAAATTCATGAGCGCACCGCACCGCTGGTTAGAATTGACAGTGCGACAACAAAAATGTTCAGACTCTTTTTTCTATGAATATCTATTTTTTTTAGCGAATTCGGGAATAACGATATTTGAGTATCTCTACCAGTGTGCTAAGTAGTTTATTTGTTCTTATTTATTGTTTGTAGTATTCTATGTATATCACCAGCTTTCTTTAACACTTTTCCATTACGTATCCTGTATTTTGTGTTCAAGTGACCCAATTTTTTATTTTCTTCTGCAAATCTAGATTTCGAACGCTTTCAAACTTCACCACTCTTTCGAAGATTCAACATTCTTCTCTATGCGGCAATGTACTTTATACAAAGCGTTTAATCAGTAACTTTAGGGGCCGTCGAAAGATAATTTTGTTTGTTTTAAAGTATACTTCAAACGCATTAAGTAATTGTGAAATAAAAAACCGAGAAAACTTTAAAATATATTTTAAATAAATATTAAATTAGTAGAAAATATGGAGTTCTCAATTTAAATAGTCTTTTAATAAGTATTTAAAAATTATTTTCCTAAACATCTTGCATTGAAATAATTTTAAAAGTAGTTAAATCGTTCAAATATCCATTTGATATAATTTCAATTTTGTTCTCACAAAAAGAAGTTTAGAAATTATTGAGCTAACGTTGTGAAAGAAAGTAAACATATTTCTAAAATGATTTAAATGTATTTCTTTACATAGTTTTAAACATTGTTTACAATAATACGTGTTTTAAGATTTTCACAACATATGTATGGTATTTTATTAATAAAACTCTTTTTTGAATGTTCGTTATGTTTTATTTGTTTTGAATCCAACTAATGTTTGAAAATGTATTTTATTATTAAAATGTCAAAATTGTTTACAATAGTTTCTTGCTATTGATATATTATTCTCTGCAAGAACCATATTATCTGCACGTCTAAAAATACATTTGATTTTCCTCCAACTGTCAACACTCTTCCGTTATTGAATACTCTGTCTATAATATGTGATATGGACGAGCATCATCATATATGTCACTCCTATACCTAATGTAATTCGGTCTTCTATTTTTTTCCTATTCCCTGATTCCAACACAGGTTCCTTATATATCGTCTATCTGTCCATTTCATACTTGCCTTTTTTCATTACTTGCATAAGTATTCCATAGAAAGTTTTCCATGGAATGCAATCTCTAAAGCAATGAATACAGTTACTTATTTTCTCTGTGGATCTATCACATTTTGTTCTTCATATACTAATAACGTTCGTTACTTTCTAGCCGCTACGAAACTCATTCTCCATTCGTTCTGTTATGTAATTAATTCATCTATATACGCTCACTGATCATGATTTCAAGCTGATGGTTCTATGACCTTGTTATTTTGCAATTTTCTTCTCCTCTAACACAATCATCATTCAATATTACACAGAAGATATGGCCCTAGTCAAGTCAACTTCCTTTCTGTATATTTCTCAACAATTACCGTACACAAGGTCCTTATCTAAAGAAAATAACATAGAATCATTGTTGCTTCCAAGAAATCACTTGGCCATTCCTTAGCTTCATAAATTTCGCTACAACTATATTTTATTTTCTAATTATCTCTTCTACGTTTTCTCGACCAATTCGATCAGCATATTCGTTCTATTCATGACTCATGTTATTTGACGCCCGGTAGCTCTAGGAAAGGTGAAAGAATTTGGATACACGAGTGTCGTTTTATAACTTTTCAATGATCTCGTTATTATGAATACCGTTTTCTTACATTGCATTATCACCTGTGAAGATAATCGTAGATCAGCACAGTTGTTGGATAGTGATACTATTATGGACATGATATATAAATATTTTCTTTCTAAAACACAGACATACAATTGAAACGAGAATTAAGAAACAAAACACATGGCAGTCAAGGTGTGGAAAACAGATCAATAAGAATATTGCATAGATTATAGACACAAACAAAACATTTTATGATGATATGCTGTTAATTTGATTCATGGATCTAAGTAATAGTTTTATATTTTTGTTGGTGATAAAAGCATTGATTTCAAACAGACTGGTCATTTTGAAAACAGCTCAAAGACAAAATAATTACACATTGAATGCACATTAGAAATCAAGAGAATTCAAGACTTAAAAGCTTTAAGAAAAAGATACTGTACCTGCTGAAATCGAGTCTTCCGATGTTTTGGCAATGGCGTCTCGTTTAGGCTTCCATGGCTTCCTCGATCCGCAGAACTTAAATTTCTAGCGAATGCCTCTTCAAGTGTTGAATCTCCGCGTAGCGCACTTTCCAATGCCGTATCCCCTGAGGCACTTTTGACAGGTCCCCGCATTGGTATATATGGGCTGATCAAACCCCCTTTAGGACTAGGTGTACGGAGTTGACCTCCCTGATCATTATCTAATGGGTTCACATAAAGATTACTGTCCAACGCACAAGAAGGATCTACGATATCTGACGTTAAATCACCCTGGGAAACGAAAGGGTGTGTATTGCAACTTGCGTAAGTCTCTGAGCTATCTACACTTCCCATGTCGTTCGTTCTCATTGTTTTCATTTCAATGCACACGGGATTTCGGAAATCACTTGTGGGTAGAGGCATAAGGTTTTCGGCGTCGATAAACTCCTTAAAGTCCTAAGAATAGAAAGAAAATTGATGTAGCCGGGAAAATTATACGTTTTTTAAAACAGAGAAGATACAATATCGCTCCTCTGCACTGTATTCTTGGATACATCAAATGCATCTTCCACTGTTCAAGCAGCTGTAAAACAGAAGAAAACCACTAGTTTTTAAAACACAGAAGTGATTGGGTGAACTATGTATAACAATCAAGCAATAATGATAATTGTAGGGAGGATAGATGCACATCACGCGAATAATAAACCGAAAGCAACAAACAAGGGGAAGAACAATTATGCTTAATCAGGTAACAATCTAATAGAAATGGGGAATATGTATGCTAAGAAATTCATGCGGAACATTTTTTTTTGGTTTATAAGTACATCTACAAAGCATTTAAGTGATTTAGGGCTTACGTAAAATTAGATTTTACATGGAAGTTATACGATAATATCTTGATTTTTTTTCATTTAAGTTAATATAAATAGGAAAAAAATCTCTAATTTATTGTGTGTGTCCGTGCCTTAATTGTACTAAAAAATATGATTTTTAAAAGCGACAGCACTTTTTGGATTTCCCTCTCGAATATGATGTGTTTTCGTGTAACAAAACAGCTAAAAAAAAATGCAAGGAGAAAATCATAACACCTTAAATCTAAAATCTAAAACATGTTTTACGACTTTCTTTCAGTTATTTCTCTGGAATCATTGTCACGATCACTGTATTATAGTCTTTTGTTGACAATGTGTTTCCATTATAATGTAAGTTTTTTTCACAATAGCGTTGGATGCAAATTTTCGTATTTTCTTTCCTTTTTAATTCAGTTTCTATGATCTTAATCCATACATATAAAATATTTGTAAACTGTTATAGTAGCGTGATTTTGCAGTCTTGATAAAGTTTCTAAACAAGTCTGCATTTCTCAAAAGAATTACATGTTATTTAATAAAAATGTATAAGTTGATATAATTCTAGCATTGTAATTTCTAAATTCTAATAAAATTTAGCACAACATATTTTATTAAATGAGTTCGATAAAAATTTCTACATTTCATGAAGTGTAATTATATTCTTCAGGAAATGTAAAATGCTTGAGATCATTTTCGAAAAGTTGGACAGACTTTAGATACTCCCCCAGATGTCACAATAATCTAACTGACATAACCTTATATTAAATCAAAGAGGACAAAGTAATTTAGGTACATTTTACCAAATAACTTCTATAATGTTAAGTAACATAATATCATTGATTGAACGAACTGGAAGAGAGTCTAAAACAATGTCGGAAAAACGTTACTATAACACTACTCAACTAGAAGTAGTTTACCATTATATTTTACCATTTTCTAAATGATTTTTTTGTGTTAGTTATGAATGTAATAGTACTTTGCCTCCGATGTCGAAATTTCAGACTCAATTGCCTAATTTTTGTTTTGCTAAAACAATAATGTATTTTTGAATGTTAGCTGTTGGCAGTTACGAAGATGCATGGTAGGTGGCAGTAAAAGGGGCATACTGACGTATGTAACTGGAAATTTGTAGATATACGCCCTCAATATCCTTTTATAATTAGAAATAGAATTGTTCATTCATGCTAACAAGTTTAAAAAAAAATACTTTATCACAGCTAATTTTATTGGTTTTTGACGAGAAGTTCATCTGCAAACTTTAATAAAAGCAAATATGTATTTAGCATGCTCCTTAAGTTAAAGTTCTTTTCAATGTTTTTTTGAATTAACATGATTGACAACTTATATGTATATGTTACCTTACCCATTTACTATTTAGCAAACGACTAAATTTTTCTGTGTTCTACAACCGGAAAGGGTATAGTATACTCCAAAATATTAAAACTTTTATACCTATTTAATAGTGAACTTTAAGGATTAGTATGAACAAGTACGAGACGTGCCTCATTCAATTTTACCAGTACGTATATAGTATGACTTCTTAGTAACCAGATTGTATAAATAGATGGTAGGCATATGAACTGCAATAATTTCCTTCCATCGGTTAGTTCAAACCCGAAACTAACAGATGTTATTTTCAAATTCGAAGACGGACCATTTTATGATATCAGAAACTATGATATCTTTACTCAATAATAGGATTTCTACAACTAATCAATATTAATTAATTATAAAATTAATTTTATCATATGAACACACTTGCTATGCATTTTGTTGGAAAACTAAAGCCATATTTTAAAGTCAACCGCTAAATACAATGCAATACTAGCTGAAAGAGGGTTTCTTAATTGTTACACAAACTGTTACCAAAAGTCAATGGTTGAGTGAAACTAATACTTACGAACTTCCAACTTTGCTTATTGAAAATATATATCTTTTTCCTTGTCGGGTTAAAAACAAATTGATCAGATCATTTGACACTAATTTGTTTTGACATAACAATACAAAGAGAATTTATATACACAACTTTCTTGTACCAGAAAATCTTATTGGCGATCTATTGCGATAATGTTACCAATATTCGTCTTCGCCCTATTGCCTTATAACTCGAACATGGAAATAACAAACGAACATTTTCTTACGTTGTCATCAAGGCAGATTGGAAAGAATTTTAAAAAAAAATTTCTTTGCAAGAAATATGATAATAATATTAACGAGATTCAAGATATCAAGAAAATATAAACGATAAAATTTCACATTACTCTATTCGGATCTGTTTATGCAAACACGATCATATTAGAATTCACGGAAACGTATTCATGGTACTAACTTGTTCATATATGACACGGACTGTATGATTTCTCGCGCAGTGATTTATGCGGCGCAATAAATGACCTTGAATATTCCGACCGTCATGTGTTACAATATAGTGGGAGCTCGATCTTGCCATCACGTGTGGCGCCCCTGAGAGTGAACAGTGCGTAGATAGTATTTCGTTCAGTGAAACAAAGGATTATCGTTAAGTTTTTGTAAGGACAAAAGATCTCAAGCTCTTGAATTTTGAGTAGACTTCGCAGACGATATGGAGAACGATGCCTGTCATGAACCCAGATATTTGAATGGTGTAAGACCTTTTGAAATGGGGAAAGACACGTAGAAAATAAACTACATGCCAGACTTCAGCGAACTTCCATGGCACCGGAAAATGTCGAAGCAATGTATGAGTCTGTGATAGTTATCAGGCACATTATGGTGCAGGAAAATGCTTAATAAATGGAAGAAGAAGAGCAATGGTGTACAACGCGTTTGTTTTCTTCTAGACAACGCCAGATCTCATATGGCCCGCAGGACCACAGACAGCGTAAGATATCTCAGTTCGGTAGTGATGCCACGTAATCATGGAAATATATCCTAAATTGTTATCATAGTGATATATCCGAAATCGTAATGATTAGTCATACAACAGAAAAAAAAACCGCATCATCATGTGATTTGCTTGAGATCACAAACGTGAAAATATGCTTCCACTTATTAGATAAGGTATTCTGATAATTTTGTGTCCATAAAATCGTTCTTCTTTTATTTCTTCGATTGAAAATGATTTCCGAAACTGAAAGCTAGCGTAAATTCTGATTGATGATAACCGCATTTTGGATCGTACAAGTTGCTTTAATAATCGAGAGGTATTGAGAGAAATCGATGTGAAAGTAATAATATAAAATTTACACGAAACATTTTTACACTTTATAGTGACGAAACAGAACTTGTTTTCAATAATATTCTGTAAACATCAGAATTCCAGTAAATCTAATGATAACTCTGCATAAGAATTTTCCATGTTGTGTAATGCAAACCACTTCTCTGAACGATAATATTCTTTTCATATTAATCTAAAATTTTCAAAAGACACATTTTTAAATTCCTTTTCCCCACCTGTTACTTAAGCTATAAGTGCCATTATATAGATTTGCGAATGACGATTTACCATAATTGTTCCTTACGCATCATACACCCAGATTCAAAGAAAATAGCCGATAGGTGCTCTTTTTAAATCCGACAATTTGCATAATATGGTAACAATGAATCGGTATTCGATCTAGACGTGAAATTAAGATTCTTAATGTTAAGCTTAGGACGTATATTGGTTCCTTGTTGCCAAATTGTGCAAATTTTGGAAGCAGGACATTTTTCTGCCAGCCATTTTTTTTATGAATTTCAGTGTACATAAAATAATTAAAATACTGTTGCAGTATCGACAGTGTTCTATTGGTGATGATTGTCAACATTCTTGAAGCTCCTCTGCGATAGTATAAATAATCTAAAGTAAAATATAACGTTTAAGAATATATAACAACACTTTCTTTCGTATGTGGCTTTTTAATTTTTTTGAGCAGAACACGAGATAGAACCTAAAAATCTCCTGGCCCTCTAGCGGCCATAACTAGTACTAGATAAGTTCAGGCAATCTAATCTTTTGACATTATAGTGTACTCAATGTGACCTTTTAATTGCTGTACAATATGTAGCGGGTTGGGTGGCGTCACTTCCCTACTTATCTTTGTTAGTGGAAATTAGCTAGCTAGTATAATCTTTCCGCCAATTAACATTTAATTCTGCTAGTTTAACTTCACCAAGTAGTGAAAATGAATATTTTAATATCATCCAATATTCAGATGATTGGGAAGAAGAAGAACAGACTTCCCAATCTCTCAAATTATTTAGATAAATATTTTCATAAAAAAGATGAAAAGAAACTTCGATTCTCAGATATTAAAAAAAAAGACCATGGATTCTGACATACCCTCAATCGGGTGTGTCAGCCCCTAAATTATTTAGCACACCCCTCAACCTTAAATTCTTTACAGTTGAAGATCGATAGAAATCCTGCAAAACTCTGCTAACACCTCCAAACTGAAAATACTGGAAGAATTCCTGTTAAAAGATATTCACTAGAAGAAGAAAAGAGGTTTTGATCCTTCAAAATTATTTAGGAAAGGGATTCATATAATGAAGAAAAAGAGATATATAATTTGATTTTACAAGATCTACTTGAATAGAGTGCCATACGCCAGAAAAAGTTTCATTTTCGGTAAATAAATATTCCAGTATTTTATTGAACTATACAATTAGATATACTCTTCACTGCCTTTATTTGTCAAGTTTCTAAACCTTCACCTAAGAACTTTGTGAAGAAAAAAAAGACATAACATTTTGGCAAGTTTCAGATAAAAGATGTCGGGAAGAAAGAGAAAAAAAAGAGAGGAGAAAATAATGGTTAAGAACTCTTTTGGCAGGTTCCCACAGAAAAGCAATCGAACAGAGAACTGCTTGCCAATTTCTCTCAATTCTTAGAAAGTCGAGAAATGTACTGAAAACAACATAAAAGGATGTTTTGGAACATTTCACACGTACAAACATTTTAAAAAGTACTTTTAACAAAATTTGACGTTTTTTTTTTCTTGACAAGATATACGTACACAGACTAAACAAACTTGATTTGCCTAATTTTGAAAGACTGATATTTCAGCTTAGATTTTGTGTGTTTATTTGTTAGTTAATATATCTGATATGCAAGACATGAATGAAAACGGAACTTCATCACGACTTAACTCGTAAATACGGATTAGCATAGGTATTAGGTTTTAATCGAAGTACAAGACCTTAAAATAATTTTGCATTACACCGTTGAAACATGCTTCCGAAATCAGTTACGTTACTTCATGCTTTGCCAATTAGATTAATGAGTTTCTCGAAATAAAACTTGTACTTTTTTATTTCAAGAACGCATATTTGTGAAGGCTTAGAATAGAATTTACGAAACAGAAAGCATGGTGCACGAAATGTCTTGCTATGGGTGCTAATTTCAACCTCGTAATTTAAATTTTATATCAATTCAATAGCAAGTACATTTATCTAGGAACTTAGCCAGGACTCCTTTTCGTGGCGGAAGATTGATTGGAATGTAAAGTGTATATAACGTATGTATAACTACACCTAAAATTCAATAATTTTAGATAGGAATAGGAGAATAAACACCTACGGACTGCTGCCTCAAACACATCCATGTTTCTCTGATTAAATAATCAGAATTGTTAACCCAGAGTTGATTCAGAGCAAAGAAAACTCGAAATACTGTCAAGAAGACCCGATTGTTGTTGTTTTAAAAGTAATGTGTTTACTTAGCATATTTTTCAACCTTTGAAAATGTTTTAATCTATACAGTTTTTTGGATTATGAGTTCAATGTTTTGCTTTTCTCTATGAGAAAATTATCCTCATAATGAGTCATCTAATCTAGCAGTAAATAGTTCATAGCGTACCCTAAGAAAAGCATATTTTTTGCTACGCTGTAGTGAGGAGAGTGAGGAAAATGGTATGATCTGATAGAAAATCAACTGTGAAAACAATTGCAGAATAACTGAACATAAATCAAGAAAGTGTTAGTCTCGTGTCAACTGAAGATTTGGCAATGAGAAAACTTTGTGCCAAAATTGTTTTAAAATAATCTCATCCACAACTTTTGTGACGTAGATCACAAACATGACTTTACAGTATCGACAAGTACTCCAGGATCACGCCAGTTGCGATGGGAATGAGAAAAGGTTCAAGATAAGTCCTAGTAAGTTGCAGGGTTGCCAATACAAAAGGAAAATAGTCTCGTTACATTATTGTCAGACCTCGCAGGAACTAAATTTTATTCTTTGTAATTTGGACCTCCTTTGCAATTTTAGTACATGAGCTACAACAGTAGGTAGCACTAGTAGCAGAAAACTTATGAAACAGATATTTCCAAAAGTAATTTTTTGAACTTGTCTGTTTCTTTGGAACAAGTACTTCAATTCTTATTCTAGGAATTCGTGAAGCGTGGGGGCCTGTTACAGTTTTCCTTTTTGTATATTCTATTCAACCTTCTTGAGTAGCCCGTATGCAAAATCAGCTTTAATATCATAATCACCCGATAGAAAGCGAATGGTAAACCCCCATCGATTTACTTTGTTCAGGGAACTTTGATACTCATTAAAATGTTACAATCAATCTTCTGTTTTAAGAAATTATGGTATGCGCTATATGAATTGTGTTATCCACTATCAAGTACTTTTAGGGTAACTGTTAGCCACAATTTAGGAAAATATATTCTGGGTGAATCTATAACATCGTGAGGTGGAATTGAGGGAGAATTCATAACAATTAAAACGCGAATATTAAGGGAGCTACAGAGGTTACGATTACTTAACAGTTTCATCTAATGGCATACAGCTGGGAAGTTATGTTATCTAAATATGAGATATACCTTTTATAGTGATGGTGCCTTTTCACTCTTATCTTCTGAATTACTCGATGACTATGCAACGGAGTTTTTCTTTTGCTAGGTGTACTTTTGTCCTAAGAGTTTGTCAAGGAAGAACATTTCATTTATCTGTGGGCGGATTTCATTTATCTTATATAAGCCAATAAGAAACATTTTATTCAACACTGATACTACGAGGGTTGATCAATAAATAATGAGATTAGCTTTTCCTCATTATGAAATGGTTTCGGGGGAGGGGTAAGGGAACTATTCCAACAAGGAATCAAAATGAGGAACCGCTGTGGAAAATGTAAAGCGGGATACACATGGCAACTGCGAGCGATTTACGTAGTGAAAGACGATTTTCGTGCTCAGGCTGCACTCTTGTTCAAGGTGGAGGAAGAAAAATAGCACCATCGTAACTTCTCCTTGGCTCACTTCTGTACTAGTTCTAGTTTCTGTCCCTTTACCCCACCCATCCGAATCGAAACTTTCGAGAAAAAGCCTTTAGCAATTACGACACATGTTTCTTACATCTCAAGAGGCATATTGGGGAGCAGCGCTTATATCATCGTTGCTACGTGGCCGGGCAGTAGCAGGCTCGATTAGAGAAGGCAGGAAAGGAGGAACCTGTACAACGATAAGGCGCGAAAGTAAATGATACTGGCTATCTCTCCACTGCTTCAGACATCAAATAGATATCAAGATAGTTTTTTTTAAAGTAGTGTATAAAAATATCCAGAACTGCAGGTTTCCATTAATATTTTTAATAATGGTATGAGACTACACTGTTTTATTTAAATGACCGATCCCTAATCTTTTCCAATCCTTTTTATTATTCTTCAAACAGAATGTATTGTCTATCATAGCTGTTAGTACTGTAAGCAGATGACTCATTTTCTACATTTATCTAAAGTCGACAGGCACACGCTGACCAGACCGTTTGATCTGAGGCGTTAGGCCAGCAACTCGAAGGTCGCGGGTTCAAATTCCGCTAGAGACATAGATGTTTGTGGATTTTAACTAGCAGTGGATTCACAATATAATCGTAACGGTTCGAGGTCAAAAGTTATTAGAATGGCCAATACAAAATAAAGTTTACCCAAGTTTACCCAAGTTTACCCGTTTTCGACACGCATAACGAAAGATAATCTTTATAGATAGATACTACTTTTGCAGTCGAAAACGTTAATTTTGAAAAGCGATTTCATAAAATACCTTTCAGAATGATAGCTAGTGATTGAAATGGCCTTCCATTTTTCGTAAGTACGTACTTCATCATTCAAGTTTAGGCAGGAAAGATATCTTGATTCTACTTTTAATTAGAAAGATTAGAGAATCAGTGCATCACCGAATAATTGCATATACATATTAAAAAAACTTAGTTAATGAAGTTATTGTGATAAATCTATTTGCAAATCACTCCCACTCCCACTTGAACTTCACTTTTATTATATAATTATTTGTCCTAGTTTGTTGACTCATGAAATGCAGTTAGTTATAGTTGAGACTAAGAAAATACGGTAAGGTATAATTTACTATTCCGTGATTCCTCACTCATCTCGAGCAGATCCAATTATTTTCTTTGTCTACTTATATTTCTCTTTTCAAGGACATCTTTGCAATTCAGTACTTTGCAATTTTGCCTTTTCTTTTAGCAGTTATGACCCATAAAATTTCTTCGCAAATCGAGACACAACATTCTAATGTATACACATAACTTTTTGAGCCTTACTAATGTCAGTACAAAGCTTTCTTGTGGTTGCTTTGACTGCAGTTAACGAGCACAGAAACATAGGATAAATATGCCCTTTGACATTTTGCACTCTCTCCTCAGCATTTCTTCTATCTGTCCCATGAAGGACATGGTAGAAAAAAAAAGGCTTCACTTAAAAGTAACAATTACATCTATAACTTAAATGGGAGCACATACCGGTAATACCAGAATTGTATTGTGCTTCTTTCAGCAATTAGATTTTCAGAGTTTAAAATTACAGTAAATCTAAAGCATATAACATTAAATAAAGTGTTACATTTTCTTTCTTAACAGAAAGGTTGAAACTGCAAAAGGATTTTATTTATTCGAATTGAATTTATTTATTCATCTCTGACTCAGATCGGGACAAATAAGGGAAAATGATGTTCGAAGAAATTCGGCCTGGGCCTAGTTTGAAGGTACCATCATGGAATTTGACTGGTGTAACAACAAAAATCCTGGAAAACATTCAGTCAAAGATGGAAGACTGCTGGAATCGTTCCTAGAACCTCTAACATCACTCTTCCAACTGAGCAAGGGTCGCTTGGTGATTTCGTTGATTGTTATCTGAAGCTTGCTCGATATCTATAAGTTATATAACGAACAGAGAAATGGTGTGGATATATGAATTGTGTACTTTGTTGAAAAATTGCATTTTTTAAATCGAGCACTACTACATAAATATTAGTACGAAAAATCTTTTAGAGTTGTATGTACATATTCTAGATACACACTTTATTATCTGCTCTAACGTTTACTTCCTTTTCAAGGTTTTACCAACTAGCTTATAGTTGTGACGTCCTTATCATCTTACTGATATTTATAAACAGGATCATTGGGTTACATTCAAATATAATTAGATAGCAAGATAAGGAATGTTGGGTGTACCAGATCGGTCAAACTATTGGCAAGAGGATCACAAAGATTTTGAAATGTTTGTAGATTTTATTCTCGACAATGAAAACGAATCAAATAGACACACCTTACCCCAGGTATTAAGAACAGCAGTATGATCACTTTTTAAACCTGGCGATATCGAACCTTATCTGATCCGTTTTCCGTTATGCAACAATGTCTATATTGTGCATGTTAACGTTTTTAGAATTATCTCTAGCAGAACAGGATATCAAACCAATATCGCCCCAATACTAGGCCAATCTTGATCGATATTGGCCTGTACTGGACCAGTATTTGGGTGATATTGGCACAATATTCTCTGTTGCTAGAGATAATTCTAAAAACGTTAACACGCACAACATAGACATTGTTCGATAACGGTTCAGGTAGACTTCGATATCGCCAGGTTTAAGAAATGATTAAATTGCTGTTCTTAATACCTTTGGTAAGGTAATAAGGTTTCAAAGGAGTGTTAATAAAAAAAAAAATAACAACTCGATAATACTTTTCTCTCGAAAGTTTTATTTCTTATTTCATTTTATTGCATTCACGAAATGAAGAGTTACGTCCAGTCGTAGTAGATTTTGTTGAAACTGTGAACTCATTTACTTTTCTGGAAATCGATACTTTGCCAGGTCTTATTTAATATTTTTTCATATGTAATAAAAGGTAACTACACCAAATAAGGCCATGTAGACCATTAAGGCCAACCAACTGTTTCTGAGAAACATGAAAACTATTCCATTAGAGGCCAGGACTTCCTTGATTGGCGTGTTCTGCTGAGTGTGAAGATGCATCGACCATTGTGTATTTTGCAGTGAATGTCACATCAGAACATAAAGAAAGAAATGTGTGCGACCGGATCTGATTTTGCTGATATTAACAAGTTGTTGATACATTTTTCTATGCGAAAATATCATATGACCCATATGTCTTATTTCGTTTTCAAACTAAAAAAATGCTTTGTAATAACATTTTGGTTATCAGGTTTATAAGTAATAAACGAAAAGAAAACGTATGTAGCCTTACAAGGCCAAAGACTGGTTAATTAGGACTACATGTCTTGTGAAACGTTTTTATTAACGTTTTGTATTTTTTTTTTATTGCATTAACATTTAATATTTATTTTGTTGGTGTGTCACTTATGAACAATAATTCATGTGTTTGGAAACGAAAAATACGCAGAAGGATTTATCATTGGACTGGTGAGCAATTGAACCCCACCCTTCTGTTTGACGAGCAGTTCTCTTCAACCGAGAAGTTGTTTAAATGTTTTCCTTCGTTTTTTTTTGATAAATGATATTCTCATTCAATGCTTGTTTCACAACTGGGTCACATCAAGCCTATTTCAGAATTAACAGTCTTAGATTTGGGATTATTTGGAACCAATTTGCCTTTCTTTTAAAAAAATATTAAACAACAAATAAAAATTTCTAACTAAATTTTATTTACCTTTTTTCCATGAATCAATTTATAAATGTATTTATAAACAGACTGATCCAGATTTTTAGTAACTCTAACATTATCATGGGATATTTCATGCACTTACTATACTGTTTTGAATTGATTGAATTTACTCATTTAAATTGGATTGAATTGACTAATTATTAAAACGAGCTGATAGTATGCACGGTTTGCTCGTAAAATGTACATTAGAAGATTTATTTTAACTAATTGTTTCTTCAACTCCGTGAGGAAAAATCAAATCTTGCAACGACATGACGTCTTTATACACCAACTTCAGCACTGTATTTAATTTCCTAGTTGTCTGATTCTTCTATGAAAAAAAAATCTTCGTCAGATTGAAAAAAAAATAGTAAAGACGTTTTATTTGTAAGAGGTAAACACTTTTGGCAATAAACAGCGTGCAGTTCACACATTTTCATAGTAGAAAGAAATTGTTACATGCAGTATATATACAGCGTTTTCGTAACTACTTTAAAAACTTCTTGTGATGATACAGCGGGGAGTCAGAAGGAACAATTACGCAATAGGAACATGTCCCAAAATGTATCGTTGAGACTCTACAAATCCACACATGTAGATGTGCCATCCTGCAAGGGAGAGAACCTAATTGCCATTGTGAA
Organism: Lepisma saccharinum; assembly: GCA_022664845.1. NCBI lineage: Eukaryota > Metazoa > Arthropoda > Insecta > Zygentoma > Lepismatidae > Lepisma > Lepisma saccharinum. The sequence goes on along the minus strand of JAGDQP010000446.1, from coordinate 48,892 downwards.
TACTGGGAGGACGATTGGTAGCACAAATGGAATGTTACTAATGTTGTATCATTTAATTTATTGAATTGCCTTGCAAGGGATTGTTTTAGAAATTGTGCTTGACAATAATATTTATTGGTTACAAGGAAGTATTTTACAAGTCAGGCCCATTTTATTTAATTGCTTATTTTACAAGGAAAGATTTTGCAAGACATGCTTGACCAATCTGTACATGTTACCCAGTAAATAAATGTTTTTTTTTTAAATTTGGAATTTATTTATGGTTATAGGCAACTTTGGCTCAGGTCGGGAAATATAGTAGGAAATTGCGTTGGGAAGGAAGACGGCAAGGGTTAAGTTTGAGAGTATCATCCCATTCATCTAAAATATTTGCCTGATGTGACTGAGGAAACCCCAAGAAAATCCTAAGCCAGTATCAGGGGTCGTTAGAATTGTTCCTACGACCTTCCAATAGCTAACAAAGAAGTGTTTTCCAAATACATAAATAATGTGGTTATTCACAACTAGTAGAACGTTTTCATGTAAGGTAAACAAATAAAATGGTCCAACGCAACGTGTAATAACAATTTTAATTGATATTATTGTTCTAAACGAACCTAAAACTTTTGGTAAAGTACCGCTTACTTCAATAGACTTCGAAGGAACTTAAACTCACGACCACATGCACAGAAAGCAAGCGCGTTAACCCCTTGGCCATCGTGGGGTTATGTAGTAAAAATTATTTTTCAAAGAGCCTTCCACAGAGCATTCAAAGTAGCTATGAGGTTACCTAGTTTTCAGGTTGGCGCATATGGGCTTGCAGAGTCTCAACAGTATTTCCGGACACAGGTTTCCAGGGCAAAATTATTTCTTCTGACCCCTTTTCTCCACCATTATCAGTAGTTAATAACAGAGCCACGGAACGGAAGGTTTTATCATCCTGTTACAACGAGCAGATCATAACCAATTCATAATAGATATCACCACGAATGATTTTACTGGTTCAAATTCCATCCTTCATCAACATTAGTAGCAGAATCAGAAGAACAAATAACTTGTATCTAGGTTACGCCATGCTTTTACTGAAATAAGTTAGTATCGAGTAAGATGTGTGGGTGATGATCTACGTATTCAAAACGTTGCTAACGGACATATGCCATTATCTCCAGAAATGTTTTTGAGATATTATTACATGGTTAGTTTGGTGTGTTATTGTTCAAAGTGCAGATTATTAATATCTAAAGATAATCGATGTTACAGGTAAACTCACTGCTTAAAAGCTTTTAATATATACTTACAAAAATATAGTTTATTTTGATATGAAAATGACGTTGAATTCACCTCAATATAGTTGTAAACGTGAAATATCTTTATGTGTCATTATGAAGTTTACCAGGCGCAAAAACTACTGAATCTGGATATCTAGTGCTCTGGTTAATCTTCTGACCAAACGGTCACGTTATTTGTACAAAACAACTCAGAAATAATAATTTATTAAAGAAAAACAACATTGTTATAAATAATATCAGATGTCAATAAATTAATAGTAAAATAATGAAATAAACAACACAAAGCAAAGGATTTGTACAAGGAACAATAATAATGGAAGTGAACAAGGCAAACTGTTTGAAAGCGTAATATTAAGAGCGAGAAGTTAAGCATGATTTACGTCTGAAATAAGAAATGAAATGAAAATTTTCAATTTAAAATATGTTTGTTTTGAACTGTGCATACTGAATTTAAAACTATAAAAGAGAGCCTTTGTTTCATCATTACTTTCTGTACATAACAAGTGAATAATAGTATAGTGCAGTTTTGCATAGAACAGTAGATAAATGCTTAGAAGCAATGTGTTATATCAATTTATATTCATGCGTGTGAAATGTTTCACAACGGAAAGCTCAGAGGAAAATTGGGAATATTAATTTTGCTATTTCAAGAAAAATTATAGAAGCAAGATGTGGGTAAAAATATGATCAATCCACAAAATGTGAAATGTTTGCCGTAAAACTAAACAATAAACAGTGTTATTAAATTAACTATAACAGCGATAATTAAGAAGAAAATCAAGATAGAGTGAAGAAAAACTGAAGAAAATGTTACTGCAGGATATATTTCAAAACAATGTTTTGCAAACATAGTGATGCATAATCAAAGGTTTAATTAAAGGCGTATTAATCAACTGTCTAAAGAAACACAAGCAAAAATAAGTTAGATTTTTCCAGTACGTTGAAGATTATACTAAAGGTTTCTTAGCCTAAGGTAAAATTTGCTTGAAAAAAATCGGGATTTCTTAAAAAAGAATTGAGTAGCATTTATATTTATACAAGCTTAAATAAAAGCTGTTTTTCAATGTGGCAACTGCGCACACTCACCTCGGCAACAGCGCAGCTGACGTCGGCACATCTACGCGCTTTGGTTTTGAAGAGGGATATTCTCTCCCTCCTTACACTCCTCTTTCGAATGGTCCTGCAATGCATTACATGGTTTATCCTATAACCATTCCAGTCGTTCGTTTTTTGTTAGAGATAAGAAGATAGGCATCATATATATACTCTTATAATTCACTGCTTCAAAATAAAAGTTTGACAAACTTCTATTGTTTTATTTAACAAGATAAATTTCACGATGGTGCAAGTGCTTTTCTTAAGTTTCTCAAGTGACTTTATTTCTTTAGCAAAGTGTAATTGCAAACAAGATGCAACATTTGTTTGTTTAGTGAATTGGAACAAGCAGGAAACCATTTTCAATAGCTGTTTTAAGCAAATGTATTCAGCGTTATAAACTATATAACAATGAACACAAGTTATGAATGAAATGAAAAGTCTTGTATTATTAAAGTTATCGCAATCAAATTAAATATGCTTGATATGTACTATTCATGATAGTTATTTTTACAGGAACATAGCCTTTTTTTATTTACGTGTATCTGTCTATTTAAAACATGTATTTATAATTCTATTGTTTTTAGAAATGTATTTATTATTAAGTACATTTTGAAATATTGTTTTTCAAAAACAAAATAAAAGAAGTATTATAGAGTTGTATTATTCATTCAAATTAATAATTTACATCATGCATTCGGGATTAATATTTAACTTGCTAATATAATTATGAACATGCAAGTGGAAATAATAATGTGCACTTAGATTCATTGGAAATGGCCGATTGAGTTTCTGTGAGTCTGTTATTTTAACAATTTCGGAACATCGAACAATTTGACAATATATTGAACATTCATTTTAAGCTTATATCGTTCGGTATTTTCATGTATTCTGTAATTTGTTGAACTTTGAAAGTGCACCCATTGGCCATTTTCTATGACTCGGAGTGTACAGTAATGTGCTTTTGTTAAATATTAAGCAAAATTATAATCCAAATATGAACAGTAAACTATTTACGTATTTTTAAATATTAGAAAAAGAGTGATTTCACTGTTTCACTAAATGTAATACGCATGTAACATTTTACGATAATAAGTTGTTTCATATCAAATTAATAATTTAAAAATAAAATTATTACATCTAGAGATAAATAAGTTTTATTAATTTATAAACAAGGACAAAAAAATTATTTTTTTTGTTTTAAAATAAAACTATTATACCTAGGAATAAATAAGTTTTGTTAATTTATATACAAACAAATTTTAAAAAAATCTTTTCTTTCTTGGAACATGAGCTGCAAGAAATACGTTCGAGGAAGTCTTAAGTATTGTAAGAAAATTTTGGAAAATTATATATTATGATAAAATAAATTATTTGTCAAAAACTATGTTATTAAAATTTTAGAATTATTTTTGATTGCTATTGTTTTTATAAAAAAGAAGAGCTACTCCTAATTAAGGTATTTTAATAAAATTTATAGAATGGTTTCCTGCTTTTAATTGAAGTGCTTTTTCATATTTCTGGCTGGTTATTTACAAGGCGTGATATTTTCGCGTTCATGAAAAAAATTTGTTTTCCAGCGGAAAGCTGCTGCAGTGAAATTTTTGATCCATTCGTGCAGTGTTTATATCCCGCCAATTTCTATTCTTTTGGGGTACAAAAATATTTAGTAATAACAAAAAAAAAAAATGTGAGTGAATAAAGTAGGTGATTTTGTTAAAGAGGAAGTGAAAACTGACAGACAAATCAAGAATAGGAAGGACATGGACGACACATTGATAGTAGAAATATCAATTGCTTGGCATTGAAGTAAGAAAAAAGTGAGTATTTGAGCTTCAATATTCATGCAGCGAGTGGCTATAGGATAAATAGAACCAAGGATTAAAAAAGAAAAAGGAAATACTTCAAAATGTAAAATAAACATTTAAAACTCTTCTTCATATTTCTGGTATATATAATGTAATATTTGCATAAATATTTGTTGTCGATATAATAATATATTGCTAAAAATATATAATAATCGAAAAATACAAGTTAGTAGTAAAAAATTTGCATAATTGTTCATGTCACAGCTAAATTGTAGTCATTACATCTTAAGATAAAAAAAATAATTGAAAAGAATTCAAAGAAATCTCACTGAGATAAAAATAAATCTTTGTACGATAAGTATGTTCAAAGTCTTGTTTCTTTAACTGTTTTGTAATATTTTTTCCTTTTTCATTTTTATCCCGAGAAATTTAGTATCGCATTGCAGTAGACTTCATTTGAGTACATTTTAGTTGGTGGGGTTACTCATACTTCTTGTGTTAACATGTACTCAAATGAATTGGTTACATTATTTTAGCATAGAAGCCAAATGTTAATATGATCATAGAAACACTTACAAAAACAACTCAAACGCAAGCATCAAGAAACGGACGACCACATGTAGTGTATCTAGTATTTTTTTCTTTTAGAAACACTATATAAGACATCACACCAACACACACAAAAATTAGAGAGAGTTTCAGTTATATGAATGTATATTGCCGAATGTGATTGCTTTAAGTTACAGGAGCGATTGGAAACACATAATTGTCGTTTATAAAAGAATAATTTGTTTTACATGTAAATTCTAAAACACGATTGTGACAGATATTAGATGAAGAGTGAAAAGATAGGAAAGATAGAGATGTAAGTTTATACACAATAAAAGACAACATATGCAAACACATGCGACATGGTGCTATGAGAGTGAAATGGCGGGAAGTACAGCAGTTTCTTTATAACTGATACAGCCAAAGCAATGAATGACAAAAGCAAATTTAAGAAATATGAGCTTAGCAACCCTTTACATATTCCAATCTTCTAGTAAAAGTCTGGACTTAAAAAATTCTTATTTCAATATACAAACACACAATATTTTTATCTGTTTAAGATGTAAGTAAATTCGTAAAGATAAAATGTATATTAAAAAATGGACAATAATTTCAGAGAGAATATAAGGAGTAGAGAAATATATTTAAGTTAGTAAATATAGATTATGTTGGAAGTTGCATGTGATGGAAGAAATAGAAAATCAAGATGAAATAAAGCATGATAAAACGTAAAACGTTTTGGAAAAACAAAATAACATTTGTTTGGTAGAAAAAAATAAAAAATGAGTAATGAAATTAGTTTAATGAAACTGATATTTAGAAACCATATTATGAAGTAAAGGATTGCTCTTAGCTTTAAAATTCTTAAATACAAATCTTTTTAAAACAATAATTTGATTCGAAATCAATACTAGTGCACAGAATCTTAAAGGAAATACGAACTTAGAAACAAGCGAGCAATAAAATATTTAAATTGATATAAATAGCATTTACATCTAAACTACACATATGAAAAGATATAAAGAGCATGCAATTCTATTTAAGCTAAATATTTCCATTAAATCTAAGATAGGATGAAATCCACTTTACGAAACTTGAGCAAAATTTCAATATTTATAAAATGTTAAAAATCGTTTTGAACACATTCTTTATTAGTACTCGTTGTAACATGCTTTTTCTATTAAAACAGAATAAATGGCTTTCATCCTGTACAAAGATACACGAAACTGCAAACAAGTCCACTAATAGAAGTAATGTCAGGTAGAACAGAAGCATTTTTGCTCGTAATACGATGTACTGAAAAGGAAGTATATTTACATATCATATAATGATAAATTCAAAAACATAGTAAACTTTAATTATTAACGTAAGTACAAAGAACGATGGTTTGCTAATTGATTGAGCAAAGTGAGTAATAACTTTTGTACATCGATACAGTTAGAAATTACTAGTCAAACTACTAAATTTCAATGATCTAATATAAATAGTTAGTTACTATGACATTAAGTAAAAATTACTCAATACCCTTAAAAAGTAGCTAACATTATATTACGATAAAAATATTTGATGAAAAAACAAAAAAATTCTGAAACAAGAAAGTATTTCATAATATGCTATTGCAGCTACCATATTCTTATCGATGTACAAAATATTCAATTTAATGCTACAGATTTGTTAATACTTAATACATAATAATTTCTTTGTTAATATAATTAAAATAAGTAATTACTTTGAAACAAAATTCTATTGACACTTGAAACAAAACTTCAAAGTTACTTTATAGATAGATAGTAGCATGCATTAAGATTGAAACATCAAGTACGTTATTTACTTGTTAGTTTTGTTTTATATGTTTATATGAATAAAAGCTCTTTAGTTAGAGTTCTGTGTCATTATGGAAAGTCTAAAAGTTTCTATTTTTGCATCTACTCTAAATAAATTCGAGGGAAATGCAAATACTACCTTTGAAGTGCAAAAGCAACATTCGAACTCACTAGGCAATTCATCTACTTTCTCGTTTTTCTTGTCTTTTTTGCTGTCTTCCTACAAAGAAAGAGTGAAAGAAAAGCAAACAATTCAATGTCTCCGTTAGCATACTGTGTCACTGCAGTTCATGAACTGTTTGATTTTATATACATATTTGTATTTTCCAAAATATTTTTCTAAAATATGAGGGAATATATTTTTTATTCGTGTGTCTCTTACCTATGCACATAAGCTTATGAGAGAAAAAGGATGGATAGCATAAATTAATAAAATGTATGAGTGATTGAAAACTTTCGTGCTATCTTATGCTTTAGTTTCTGGAGTTATACACTTATATATTTTTCCAATCAATAAGAATTCGATATATATGAAATAGTTCTTCATTATTTCTATTATTAAATATTTACTTATTCATTTTCTTGTTTTCTTTTTCAGATAAAGATGTATTATATGCGTTCTAATATTACTGTATACAGGAATTGTTATTCTCTACAAGGGATTACAAGGAAAGACGTTAATGAAATTGAAACGTACGTTGTCTGTATGAAGATAATATTCGCAATGATATACCAACCGTTACTGCATACCAACCTTATGGAAATTGTGTTTTGTTAAGCGAAATGTGTTTGATTAAACTCAACTATTTTCTTTAGATATTGCAATAATTTAAATGATATTGACAATAAACTTTGGAATAATAAATGCATTTTCATTTAATAACCAAACACTTGAAGCATTTCGAGAAATATGGATGGATGCATTCGATTATGTATGTACCTTAGAACTGATGATACAGTCGTTGAGGAAGACTGATGATACAGCATATTTAGATATAAATGTAAGTTAGATATATGAATATCTGTTACGTACTAGAACAATTTAAAATTTGTTATATTTGCGAATCATACAGTGTTCATATTTCGGGAAAAGATTTTTCAACGGATTTCAGTTTTACATGTTGCTTAAAATTCTTTCTTTATCTTTATTTATAAATTACTATGGGACTAACAAGTAAAACTGGTAAAAACTTTGGTGAACTTTATTTTTATTTCAGGAAGTCGAAACTAGATTTCCGTACGTTTCAATTTATAGTAGAGAGGATAAGTGATTTAGCTATATTTTCTAGGAAAACATAACTGAGCAATATGAATGCAAATATTTTATACAAATAATTTATGTTAAAGCATGACAAAATCTACGTGAGAACAGTTTATTAACTTTTGATATTTTTTGTTTTGTCGTGTTTTCAATCAGTGGCACAAAATGATGTGAACGAGTATTCGAACGTTACGTTATACGTGAACTTTCATGACCAGTAGCTAAACAAGACACAGATTGAAAGGTTATAATAAGATTATAAAATGATCATAACAATTTACATAATATGTTTATAAATTTGTGCTTCTAATGTGGTACACATAAAGATGTATTTTGGAAAACACAATACATTTACGACACGTCCATCACATATGAAATACAATAAAGTTGAGAAGGTAATCAAGGTAGTGCCACAGACACAAAGAACACCAGATAAGAAAGAAAGCTAAGTAAACCTGTGCCATGTAAGTGACAGATGAAGATAAAGTAATGTGACCAAAGATAGAAATAGTGAATGAGGTAATTTTTAATTTGGAGTTACTTTAAGGGATTTTATAACAATGTTAAGCAAACTTAAGTTTGTTTAATACTGCATTGTAGAACATATATTTCTCTTGTGTATAATACACAGTTACTTAGTAATTACTAATAAAATATTTTGAAACATTTGTAAAGTATGTCTTATTCAGCTAACCATTCCTTTATACGATAACTTATCTTAAGCCAACTTATACCGTTTCAAGCAAGATTGCTTTTTTATTTAGTACTTTGTAACTGTACAGGGTCAACTGACATATGCATAACTGTTAATTCTATGGCCAAATGCTAAGATTACTATCAACACTAACTATATGTATTACCAATATTTTCATACTTAGGTACGTGTGATAACGGCCAGCAAAGAATTTTGAAGCAGTAGAGAAAAAGTAAAATAACGCACAAATGTCTCCAAAGCTTCCATGGTTTTTGAAGTATCATCTTTCATGATGAGCAAATGAACTCAAATATATTTTCCATCATACTGTTTACCTCATACACTCGGAACATTTAAGACAACAATTCAACAGCAAGTTTAATGGACAATCTACCAACATATTAACGAATTTTTATAGACAGAAAATATTTTATACCAACATATCAGAAAATAAACAACGTGACAATATTACGTACAATAAAGGATACAAATAAACATAACTACGACACATAACTGAGAACATCGCTAAAAAGACATGTGTTAAACAGAATGTAGTGATATTTGACAATGGTATGTTTGTGGATATGTGAAACATAGACAAGCGTGTGTTGCTTCTAACTTACCGGGGTGTGGTATCCGGGTGACCGTGAAACGACCTGGTCCTCCTGCTGCTGTGCTCCGCTCACAGGAATGTCCAGCAGATGCGGCGAGGCAGGGTTGATGACGCCTGAGGGAAGACTAGGAGCTTGTGAGTTGCTCCGCTTGTTTTTGCCATAGAAGGATGATGAATGATCATGATTCTTGTAACAGCCAGTACCAGTCTGGCTGGTATTGCGAGGACCGCCGCTGCTCTCTTCACCAGTGCTATTACCATCAGCCTGAGAGATGTTGTGACCTGTATAAAGGAATCGGAAAGAACCATAGTCTTGTTAGGGGGGCCTTGGGGGGAAACTTGAGGAGGAATTACAGAACGGGAAGTTTTTACCTAAAGGAAAACTAACATATGCTTTTTAATTGGGTTTTCAACTGAACGATTTCTCCGTAGGAGGACGTTTTGATCAACGTTTTCTGAAAGACACTACCTTCTTAATTATCAGCTGCTTCTTGTCAAATACTTGGAAGGAGTTTTGGATATAGCTGCAGAGGGCATTGGATCAACACATCGACCACTACAGGCTTTACTTATCTTATCAAGGCCAAATCTACCTACAGTACACAAACAACACAATCAAAGCTTTAGTGCTAATGAAAAAATAATATAAAATACTGTTCTGGTTTAATAGTACTTTCCCCCTCGCTTAGTTAATCCAGAAAAAATAAAAATATCTTGTTAATTGTATCTTCCATGGTGTTAAGTGATTAGCGTACGTAAAAGCCTGAAATTATTCTATAAAAAGAAGCGAGACATTGATCATAAAGGCATTCATACTCACACACTCCCATACACGCATTTAGAAATACATATATCAAATATATACATATCATAATAGACATACAAAACAATATATAAAAATAAAATATATTCAACATTCTACACAGTTAAGGCTTATGCTGTTGAGCTAAATAGCACGTGCAGACTTTTCGTGGCTTTTACTTTTGCCTTCCTCTCATACAGTAAATACATACGCACACTCACGTATACATAAACACCTCACACGCACATAAATAAATACATATTGAGAGACACAACTATTTGACGTAACACCATTCTCCTACTAGGCTCAAGACAAGTCACTTGACGATTACCTACTGGGAATGGGAAAACTTTAAGAGCTTGAAGAGTCTGCATGCTTCTACGTTCACTAAGCATCGTGATATATCCCTGGACACGTTAATTCGCCAGTGCGCGAAAAGAAACAATACTTCTATATTTTGTTAACTGGTAAATCAATCAACCAGGTTATTACAATCCACAACTAAGCACTGCACAACTAGGAATAACTACTGCCAAAAAATTCATACGTCACTAATGCTGTTAAAGAAAAAGGAAACTAGTTAAGACTGTACCTGTAACAGAAGTGCTGGTTCTTCGTGGCCCTTGAGGTGAAAGGGTGTTTGTTGTGGATAATTAGGAATGACAAACATGTGGAATATTGTTTGGAGAAGAGGAGAATAAATATCTGTGTAACGAAGTGGTAACTACAATTGGTAAAGTTGCAAGAAAACACACACATATTTACACATCCAAACATATACATATTTATATAGCCCTATATAAAGATATAGATACGATACAACTACTCCAAACATAGTTATAATATTAGCACTCAAAATTACTCTATTGACACAAACAAACACATAACATGAAACTAATTTCTACAGCACACATGGAAAACATAAAAGGAATACATACACTTATTTCTTTGGATGGAAAGCATTCAGAAATGGTGCTGTAAAAGGTATTTCACAATGCAAGTCACTACATTACAAGATTACCTACACTTGGTCTAATTTTCAGTAACGAAATTCTACCGGGATGAAGAGAAAAGGAACAAAAAAGGGAACTATTTTTTGTCGTAATTTCAAAGAGGACTGGTATGTTTGCGCAATGGTCTTAAATTCGAGCATAGGCGAAATTGATCTAGTTACTGACCACTTCGTATTTTTTTTTATTATTAAATATTAACTAAAGGAAATCTATTAAGGACATAATCTCGGGTTCTATTATCGTTTGAGAATTAACAAAGGTGCTTTTTTAAACTTAACAAAGTTTGGCTATTGTCTGGCAGAATGTTTTGATTAGAATGTTTATTATAAATTTATTTGAAAACATTTCTAAATTACCGTGGTGTGGTGGTTCGTTTATACTTTAAAAAAGCTTAGAAACATTTCTGTGAAAGTTATGAATAATGAAGAATTAAGATGAAGCGAAAGATGAGAGACTATGACAATGTGAAAGATAAATGAAAAGAATCCAAATGATAAATACACAATGAAAGATAGTATATCGTACATTGTTTCACACAACAAGACATCAAGTGACGATAGTACTCCGTAAACTCATTGAGACTAACAAGGTTCGTTAAGTAAACGATACTAATTTTCAACTTCCTTGATAAAAGTAGTCATCAAGTGAATCAGTTCTATAAGTTCATGTAAAATTTGGTAAATCATCACCTAAATTATCACAAGTACTAGAGCAAATAGTGCAATGGAAAACACTATTTTTTTCACAATTAATTGAAGGAAAAATATTAATATTCTAACAGTCTGTGTTTATATATTTAAATTTCTTTTCAGTATAAATGATGGTGCTTAGTCAATATTTGAAAATGTGTGTAGTTTGTTTCAAAACGTGAATTGAGAAGAACTATTCTAAAGAACATCAATGCTCCCTTATCTAACAGATTGAAACAAGTAAAGTTCAAGTATATTGTTCAATACTAACGATATTTCTGCCGTTTTTAAAATGATATTCAGCGTTTAAGGACTAAAAGAGTTTTTAAAAAGTTAAAGTAATACAACGATTACTTTGTAAACTTTAATTCTAAAAGCAAAGCTGAAAATGTCAATTCATCATACTACAAATCAATAAACGATATGAAATTCTTACAAATTTAACAGGGATCTATAAGAGGAATACTTGGATATGTAGTTTGAAGAAAATATATTACAGAAAATTATACAACGTACCGTCAAGAATTCAGTTGTGAGAGTTGATACACTCGATATTCGAGCAGGAACTGTATTGCTTGAAGTATTGCTATTGGGAAAAGGTGTTTCTTTCCTTCAGCTCAAAAAGCAGTCTTTGTTTAGATGAATAAAACTGCCAAACAAAGCTCAAACTGAAACTAACTGCTCTTCCAGGAGTATTCTAATGCTTGTGCTACTGACATTCGGGTAAGTATCATGATGCAGGAAGAAAATTTATTTGGCTTTTACAGCTCAGAATGTCAGTTTTCTAAAACTATGTAATGCTAATACTAAATGAAAACGCTGAATTAATAAGGGAAATCAACAAATAAAAGCAGCAATTAAAAGAAACAAGACCTCAGTCAAACAAACTCTAAATAAAGTGAGTAAATAAATAAAATATAGTTTTAGCAACAGAAAACTATTAAAACTTAGGAATGTGAAAAAAATAGTTTCTGATATTTTCTTTCTGTCAGTTAATGATGATATCCTGGAAGAGTAGAGAATGATTGTACGTTGTGTTGGGAGGAGGGGCCATATTATATTTGTCCAGTCAGTCTTTGATACTTTGAGGGATGTGATTCTTCATCTCCAATCAGAACAGACATGTCACCTGGGAAAGATAGAGTACAAACAGCCTTATACACATTCTGTTGCAAGTGAATATGCGTTTGGGAGAAGTGGGGGAAAATGAAACAATGAATAAACAAACTAAGTAATTTCTCTTAACAAATAAAAGTGAAATAAAGGTATAAATTGCAATTAATCTTTGATTAGTGACCGTGCGTGGTAAATTATAAATAAACACAAACAAACGTTTCCGAGACTTAATTCTATGATTTCAAACGTAAAAGAACGTTTTACTGTATATGAAAAGAACTGAAATCTAGGCTAATCCATGATATGCGCTCTTGATGATAAAGCGTTTTGTACGGAACTATGTCAGCATATATTCAATTCCTAAGAAAGTGGACAAACCAATCGTTTAAGTAAAAGGAAAGAATCTCTATCTACAAAATTAATGCAGCATAAACTGGATATTCTGTTTTGTCCATTGTTGTGTTAATGAGAAAAATATTAGAACATAAATTTTAGTATTTTTCTTTCGCTTATAGATTACTTTTATAAATCTTTAATTCCACTAATAATGTACCGATCACATTCCAAGAACGATACGTACGTATTTATATATAAATTATTATTCATTGAATAAAACCAATCCTATTAGATTTGGAAATATCAAACGATATGTTGATTTATGAAAAGAGCTAGAGATTGGATTCACCTATAATGTCTACTATTTTCCGTCGTTGTAAATTGCAGGCGTTTGTGATTTAAATTAACTTTAGGACAGTATGAAGAGAATAAAATTGATTATATAGTGCCCATAAATGGCTATTTTGAGTGCCTATTTTATGTTTTATTATTAGATAAAATGGTTTAGTGTATATCAATAATACTACATTATTTCTAGGTCAGCATTTATTTAGCTTTTATACCTACTGTAAGTCAGAATGATTCATATGATGATATTAAATACATGATTTACGTACCAGAAGACTAGAACTTTTACGTTCCTACTGTAATGCTCTCTTTAACTAAACTGTCACTGGTCAGTAGTAAATGTACCTTATCTATTCTGCGTACTAATACGCTACAATATCTCAGTCTGACGTGTACATTGCTGCTATCGACAGTGAACATAAATCAAAAATATTATTAGATATGGATATACATATCGATAGTTTGAGTGATAATCAGATGTTTATTTAATGCGACAATCAAATATATACTTACATTCAGGGAAATTATTTTCTTTTAAATTACGATAAAAAGTATCGATAAAAGCTGCATTGATAAATTAGAAAGGAAAATTGAAATGCGAATTGAATTGAAATTTGGAACATCGATTGCTGTTGTTGATTTCAGTTCTTTTCCAGAATATGAATTGGTTACATACAAAAATGACAATCATAAGTTCTACACACACAAAAATCCTCACACGCCATGAACACAAATTATGTTGACAATGAAACCAAAATAAGCACGAATTAAGTGAAACGTCCACCCATGACAAGCAGAGAAACAAACACGAATAAAAGCTTACCTAACAAGATGATTCTTGAAGGAAGTACATCGATATAGGACAGAGAGATTTTATAAGCTCATGCATTTTTTTCATGTGTTATGTAGAAAGAAAGAAATCATTATGATGATATCAATAGTAAGTTATTAGGTTGTTTGGATTTTTTAAAATCTCACGAACGATGTTAATATATAAGAAAGCTCGTTTACTTAACCATTACTCCAATCGTTTTCGAAACAAGTTACATTAATTACAATACTATAAGATTTTAGTAAAATATATACACTGTCACACTTTTAATTCAAATATAAATTATATTTTTAATTGTATTTGCGTGTAAATATCACCCATTTTGCCTACACATAATCTGTCTTTGGTTTTATAGTTATAAGGATTATCACCCCGCTCGGTTCGTACCAGAATGTTTGTTTCAACCATTAATCATATATTTAAAACACTATCTAATATTTACGAAGTACAGAAGTAAAATATAATCTGTAGTGTTTTAAACAAACAATGCTTTAAATTCCTGGAAAACATATAGTTTATTTGGAACACCTGAAGAAATGTTTGAGGTCTGTTTTTCACACATTTTTCCTGGAACTCTTACCTTTGTTTAAGATGTGTCACAAACTATGAAATAATATGAATTTATTTAGATTATTTGACATTAACTATATAATTTGTGACGAATCATATATATAAATATTTGAATGTATAATTATAATTCTGAGTAATATTACTCAGGGAAGGAAGTAAAAAGATCGGCACAGATAGACTACCAATATCCGAATTCTAAAATGAACTATTGTTTACCATCGACGATATATTGATATTATTCGTCCAGTTATATACATTTCAGTTAAGAATTTATTTACACTAAACGAAATTTTAGTGCACATCAAACCGTATATATCTCTATTGGGAACTACTTTTCGTGCATCTCATTCAACAGTACGTCATATTCGATTTGACTCTAAGTAAAATTCTTTTAAAAAATCGTTTTTTAAAGAAATGATAGCAAAACGTTGGATTTATTCAAAGATTGTATTTATATAGGAAGAACATTACCCCTGTCCTACCTCCTGTTTTTCTCTACTCATTCCCATTTATAAGACATAAACCAGCACTAAATCAAAACGAGGTTTGGCATATGAATGATATAGACAACCAAAACGATCACTTTCATGATGTTTTAAAATATTTTTAACGATGATTAAGTAAACCAGAATATTCAAGATAGTTAGTAAAATGAAATATCATACTTCATATTTGCTTTACTCTATTTATAGTTAATTCTGGGTTGTTAACTAGATAAATTTAGAAGGTTATTTTTCTCTATGTATGGTATACTCTGAAGTGTTTTATAAATAAGTGCAAAATGTATAATAACATTAAGCGAATAATTTATAATACGTGAAAATGAATTATTTACACAATAACAAAATTTATCTAATTGATAGAATTCAAACTAATAACTACAAGCAGCTAACCAACGAGAAAAATAATGTGTTCACCATAATGATTTCTCTTATTTGAAGTAATTTCAGAAATGTTCCTGCAGGTGTTATCATACAATTTCTTTTGAGAGGGGGATGTATATGGGTGAGAAAGGAGATATTGTTTTATTTTAATGTGTTGGCAAATAATTTCAATATCTGCTTTCAAACAGAGCGATTATGAATAATCATAATTCTGAACCCTGTTTGCGACAAGCTCCTGTGGTTAACAAACACGATAAATTGTTAAAAAGAACAGAATCAATCTAATTTACAATTAAGAAAAACAAGTTATTATTAAACTGAGTTTATCAATTCAACACTATGTTAATTTCTGCCTAATAAACTTTTAGTTTATTTACTATACAAAATAAGTTGTATTTATAAATAACACCTACTAAGGTTAGGTTGTTTTGAGAAAGTAAGTAACGTTCAAAAACCTCTCTTAAAAGTATCTCTTGTTATTTGGGTTATTAAATATTATTTTTCTTAAAAAATTGCTCCTCTATGTCGTATTAACATCACATTTAAGTATCTTTAAATTAGTGATCTACAAGATACTATAAACTGTATAATAAATAAACTGTACAGACTATAAGATAGAAAAACGATATGACACTCTTATTGTATTCTTATTATAAATATACTAAATTTTAAGATATTCAAAGGCTTCTTTCTTTTACTTACATTTTCAGAAAAAGAAATAGAGAATCATTTATTTTAGTTTATACGCAGGTCACTAAATTTGTACAAGCTTTATTTTCTATATATACAAAAGGCAATACGAATTTAGTTGATTTCTTGATTAACGAATTTCTTTAAAAAATATTAATTTATGGGTAGTATATTGAAATTTTCCGTACACAATTAAAGGAATTTTAGCAAATATGACTATGGAAATTGTATCTTCAATATAAGCTTGAGATTTAAAGCCAAGAATTAATTAATATAATAACTCATTAATTATTATATATGTGCATATAAAATAGAATTTCGATGATACAATGATTAAAACACGTAGTCAAAATATTTAGATTGATCCAATTGCTTCATTTATTGCATTACGTGTTGAAGCTACCTTGCATCAGGCGTAAGATTGTAGATTATTTTTTTCTGAACGTGTCCGTGTATGACCTTTGTATCCAACTTATGGAGACAAACTTTGGGAGGAGTACTTACGGCGAAAGTAGAAAAGAAATCAATTTTGCACATGGGTCGAAATTCGCTTAGTTTTCAAGAAACAGGCATTCAAACGTCGAGACAAAAATAGATTTGTTACAACGATGTTACAACGAATATTTCTGGATAAGTTATAAACGATTTGTTTAAGTAAAATAATGTTTTGAGGAGTTGGTTTGTATCATTAGGGTAGATATTTGAAATTAAATAATAATATGATCGGATTGCCAGTGTTACAACCTGATATAAAGTATTAATATTGAAATGGCACTGTGTCAACGAATATTTGGTATTCGCTACAGACGATAAACAAGTTGCAAATTCTGAAGAACGATGAGCTTGATCGTTCATAATTATTCATATTTTCAACACTTAATTCTGTGTATCACATACAATGTTACATCACTTAAAACCGAATAACAACACATTTTTATTTCTAGTCATTATTGGTACAATTTAGCTCCTAAAGGTGTTTAAGACATCGCTTATAATATATCGAGAAATATTCGTTTTAATTACAGTTGTAACAAATCAAATTTCAGCTCGAAGTTTGAGACCTTGTATCTCGAAAGCAAAGCGGATTTCGACCCATGTGGAAAATAACATTTCTTCTGGTTTCGATGTGAGCAATCACCTTCCAAATTTTGTTCCTATAATTTGAAACCACCAGTAATATCTAGATGGTTAATACGTGATGTTTACGTAACGGATGAAATATTATCTCTTAAAGACAAAATAATGTCAAACTAATGATGAATAGCTCATCAACACAATTAAAATAATATTCTGTTACAATTTAAACGTCATCTATTGTGTTGTAAATTTAGAGTTCTCAAAACAGAACTTTATTAATGTATAAACATTAGTGATCTTCATATTTCCATTACAAAATTAGGTCTCATTACGATTGCAGTTTACCTTTGATGAAAAATTGACCACGTTCTGTACTTTTGTATGTTATTGTTGCATTCACTTCTATACACTGAACTATACTATGTCTACATTATACACAGTTTCTGTTAGAATATATTGTAAATTACACCGTTAAGTAAGATCAATCGCGGAATTCTTAGTAATGTATTCCTTTCTGGTCACTTCGATCTTTTAATGTGTAAGCTAATTCTTCGTGATTGCAATCAATGAAGTTACATGATACAAATTCTAAATTTGGCATCATATACTCTCCTTTCTTTAAAATGTTGTTGTTTTTGTTACACACGAAGGACAACCAGTTGGCCGAAATATAATCTTTCTTGCTCGAATTGTCTATGATTCTTTACCATCATACTCATGAACAGGAAACAGGAACAGTCACATACTTATCAGAACTAACACACCATGCCATCAGTTGCTTAGTAGCACAAGTAATGGCCAGCGGTGGACCAACGTTACGTTGTTAACTTACCGTTAACCATAAGTTGGCTCGAAGACTTTAATCCTTCGTCAATGAATTTAATTCTGTCACCTATATGATATTTCTGTTCCCATTTCCTGCTCCGAAGTATAAAGAGGTTAGAAATTATGAAACGTCCGAGTAACAAAGTAAGATTTTCGGCGACAATGTTCGTAGTAAGTATCGGTACCTCTTCTAATAAAACCTTTCTATTTAAGTTATATCCCGTACATTTTTTAGGTTTATTTTCCGAAAAGGTCATATTTATACAAATGCTAATAACTGTTTTTCATAAATAATAGGTAATCCATCTGGAAAATACATACGCGATATAGGATATTATTCAAGGTAGTATCATTGTATGATCAAAATTTGCTAGCCAATCTTTAGTTTGAAACGTTGTTGTCACTAGTAAAGCAATAAGCATGTCATAACGTGATTATTTGTGCTCTTTATAAAGAAATAAACTTCATACAAGTGTGAAAGAAAACTCACCTGTATCTACTATGACGTCGATGAGGTCCATGCTCTTGGCGAAGGCATCTCGGAGGTTGATGTGGTGGAAAGAGACGATGCTACCCTCCCTCTTGGCTCGCTCCAGGGCCTCTCTCCTCTTCAACGCCTTCTCTCGCCTCATCTGGTTCTTGTAGAACTCAGCAAAGTTATTGACAATGATGGGAATGGGCAGTGCAATAACCAAGACACCACAAATGCAACAGACACTTCCTATCACCTTCCCCAAGGCGGTCGTGGGGTAGATATCGCCGTAACCGACTGTTGTCATAGTGATTCCAGCCCACCAAAAAGTCTCTGGAATGCTCAGAAATTTCGTGTCCTTTTCCTCTTTTTCCGCGAAGTACGCAAGACTGGAGAATATAAGAACTCCCATGGCAAGAAAAAGCATGAGAAGACCTAATTCTTTGTACGAATTTCGAAGTGTGAAGCCTAAACTTTGCAAACCCGTGGAATGACGGGCAAGTTTTAGAATCCTCAATATCCTCATAATTCTAAAAATTTGAACTACTCTCCGCACATCTTGGAACTGATCCGTTGCATTCTTGTTGGTTTCGATAAGAAAAAGGGAGACGAAATAGGGCAAGATTGCCAGTAAGTCTATGACGTTAAGACCACCTTTGAAGAATTTCCACTTGTTCGGAGAAGCACTAAATCGGAGCAGGTACTCCAGTGTAAACCACGTAATACAAATAGCTTCTACCATCGCGAGGTCCGGATTGTCGATCACATGGCCTTCACTATCCTTTACCTGAAAGCTAGGGATGGTGTTCAGAGTCAATGCTATCGTTGAGAGCACTATAAACAGGATGGAGATGACTGCTATCACCTGCAAGTCAAAGTTTGTAACATCACTATTAACTCCATCGTCACTGAGGTGTAGAGGATAACAAATTGCAATTTTGTAAGAATCTATGCTTTTTCTTTGCCTGATACTTGTAAATATTGTAAATAAAAATAATAATTCGAAAAAATTATCACTCATATTGTTGGTAATTCAATAACGTTTATCTGCATTGATATTATATAGATTTTATTATTTTGAAAAAATTGAGCACTTTTCACAAAAGTTAAAATTTTCATTTAGTAAGAGAATTGCGGCAAGTTTTAATCCGTATTTAAATGATTGGGATAATATGTTGTATGCCGATACTGTTGTGGAGTGAAATTAGGGAGAAAAATGTAAAATTAATGAGGAAAACAAAGGAAGAGCTGTCAATAGTTAATTTTACACGAACACAGAGACTAAATAAGGGAGAAAGAGAATTATTTAAAAGAAATCTCTTCATATTTGAGAACTTTTGAGAAGTGAAATTAAATTGAAGAATAGTCTATGTTTCTGCTAAGAGGTTGTACTTCAAAAGGAAGTTTAATAGAAAGTTCTCAAATGGTTTGGAAGAAAAGGCTAAGTTAGCATTACAATGTTACTTTGTAAATTATACCTCAAAACATTCTCTTTGTGTAGTTAGGTATCATAATACCACAGAAAAAAGATCTATATACAGACAAAAGAAATATCTCGCTGTATATACTCATAAGATATAATATGATATCAATGTAAGGATAGTTTTGATATTTTGTTCAAACGTTGAAATTACGTTTGCTTTACATGAAGAGTCATTATTGCAACATTTCTTCAAAATGTTCTTCGTATTCTCATTGAGTTTTGAAGATGAGTTATTTGCTAGTTGCTTTGATTCACATTTGAACAGGGTACTTAGTTCTATATAAGGTTGAGGTATTCTAGAAACAGAGTAACTAATGGAAGTAAGAACGAAAGTATTACCAAGGTTCAACAAAAAGTTAAGGGATTATTCTCAAGTTTAGCTTTTAAAAAGCACACACGGTTAGGGAACAGTTATGTGGAACTTGTAAGTGGCATAAACGGTCTAAATGAAAGATAAATAATACTGAAATTAACCAGGTAAACTTTAAAATTATGAAGCATGTGCTATTAAAATTTTTTAAGCGACAAGTGCTAAGGAATCACTAAGGGTAAAAGAAAGGGGATCTATAATTATTTTATACTAACCGTATAGATAAATTACCTAAGTGTTGTATAATTATCAAGCATAAAAATCATTGGGGAATATCTTAATCTAATTCTATAACTAGAACACTACATTATTAACCAATATCACAATACGAAAACAAAGATAAAATAACTATAGTTATTTTGCATTAACTGTTTCAACAACGAAACATGGCAGGACTTGCAGAAAGTAAATGAAGGTATCAAACAGAAATTTCAGAGGATGAGCCACAGTTTAAAAATATTCGTGGGATATTATCAAACATATCATATGTCGCTAGGTAGTGCAAACGTGTATACTGTTGATTGGAAAGTTGCTAAGATATTTTCAAATTACCCATTCGTATTCAATTCGTCCCAAAATAATCTAATTAGTAAATCGTTTCTTTAATACTGTCTGCTGGAGAACTCGTATGGAAACAACGAAAACAATTTGTAAACCTAGTGGTATTGCAAAATAAAGTTGGCTGTGTTCCCACACGACTACTGAAATTCTGCTGAGTTTCGAATTCTAGCAGGAGGAGAGGAGAAGCCGAGATGGACGACTGAAGAACATGCAATAGTTCAACATGAAGAATATGAAGACAACGGTGATGATAAATAGTTGCAAGTCGACAACAATGGAAGGATAGAAACTAATTATTTGATCAACAAATTAAACCTGAAACAACCCTAATATTCAATTACTGGTCATAAACCGGAAAGGTTTGCGCTATTAAACTGAAAATGAAAAAAAAACGTGACTTGAACATATTTATTGGCACGTGAAATGGATTCTATTTAATCAATATTTAGTTGAGTGTAGACAATCAAGTTTTGGAAGAGGACATCGTAAACTTGACAAATAAGTCAGTCCCAAGACAGACGAGTTATCATGGAGATACTTTTGTTTTATCATGAACGTACTATGATTCGCAGCATTGCCGAATGGCAGAGTTCTCAAAGATGGTTAGTTACTAAGAGTAACAATGGTAGATTACGACATTGGTTAGACTTTGAAAATAAATAATCCGATAAATATGTTTGAAGTTCAGACAACAGCTTGAGTGTATACACGAGTAGGTTGTTTTTTTACATGAAATATTTTGTCTTATTACTAATTCCAGTCAGTACAAGTAAGCAAGAAAGTTCTGTCGCTTTTTCACCCACCACCTTGGAACATTGATATCTCACCTAAGACGTACCTGGAAGATCAAAAATAGTCCCCATCAGCATCGACGACCTTCTGCCAACATTCTGGAAGGCCATGGATTCCATCGGAGTAGAACGTGGTGGGCCGTGAAGCGAAGAAGGTATCAAGTGCATTTTTCACCACTACTAGGGATTTGAACTGGTGTCCTCTAAGGTGATTGTCCAAGGAATGGAACAGGTGAAAATAGGACGGTGCAATGTCCGGGGGTATGGCGGATGCAATAGTGTTTCCCATCCAAGGCGTAGAATGGTGTCCCGGGTCATCGTAGCCACGTGGGACTTCGCGTTGTCCTGTAACAGAAGGACCCCTTTGCGATTCAGAAATGCTGGCTCCAGAGTTTTGAGTTTTTCTTGAACACGGCTCAACTGCTGACAGTACACAGTTGCATTGATGCTCTGACAAGCTGGTAGCAGTTCACGATGCACGATGCCGCGAGCGGTCCACCAAACACACAGGACGATCTTCTTCTGGTGCAGTGCTGGTTTCGGCTGTTTTGGAACCGGTTCATGGGATGCTAACCAATGATGACGGCGCCGTGGAGCTTCGTACAGGACCCACTTCTCATCATATGTCAACACCCTGTCCAGAAATAGCTCCTTCCTCAGACGAGACAGCAAAGAAACACAGGTGTCTGCTCGCGTTGCCTTCTGGCCCGGAGTCAAATCATG